>MU224294.1:72353-91484 GCA_018584345.1 Thuja plicata | reverse complement strand
CTTGGTAATTTGAAGCCATCAATGGAAACTTACAATCCTAAACAATTAGTATACCATTGATGGATTCATAATTATTAAGTGAAAGGGAGTTCTCTGATCTGAAACCCCCTTTGGTGACGATCCTATGCAGTTCCATGTAGCACCGGTGGTTTATAAAACATTTGGGGCCTTTTAACACTATATATTCTATGCAGCTACACATGCATTCTCGATTCAAAGTGTGAAAATCTTATTTTGGAGGAGGGAGAGAAGCCAAACACATAAAGAACATGCACATAAACAAGATAGCTGGGAAACATAAATATAGATATCACAACAGCTAATAAACATAAATGTAGATATCATGGTCATAATTGTTTGGAAACAACATAATTAAGTGGTATACCCAAATGATACAACGCAACCACTACTCCAGTTCTTACTTGGCACTGAACGATCCAAAAACCATAGATAAGGAATAAATTTAGAGAGCAGAGGTATATTATTTCAGTTGTTATGGCCCTCCTCCGCTCTCTAAATTTATTCCTTATCTATGGTTTTTGGGTCGTACAGTGCCAACTTAGAACTGGAAGAGTAGTGGTTGCATTGCATAATTTGGGTCTACCACTTAATTATGTTGTGTCTCCAAACAATTGTGACCATGATGCCTACATTTATGTTCCTCAGTTGTTGTGTCCAGGGATCCCTTAATACATCTTAGAGATCTTAAAGTGTCATAAAGGGTCATAAGAGTGTCCTAGGAGGGGCCAGATGAGTTTCCACCTTCACCTGGTTGGCCTTGTTAAGTAGAGAATGTTAAACTATTCTTGAAACAAAGAGAAACTCTTAAAAACTCTAAAGCGACACTAAAAAAATACATGCGACGTCGAGCCGTCGACAATTGCCGACAGCTCGATGTCGCATGTATAACAAACTCGTCACACGACTGTCATAATTTTGACACTCACTATACAACGGCTATGTGTCGTAATAGAGACAGATAAAATATAACGGCAACATGATTACCATTATAGCTGGCTCGTATTGTGACACCTAGACGTCACTTTTTTCAGATGTGTGACAAATTTGTTATACTTGCAACATCAGGCTGTAGCAAAATTACTGACGACTCGATGTCACATGTATAACAAATTCGTCGCACGTCTGAAAAAATGACAGATAACATGCGACACCTACGTGTCATAATATTGATAGATAATATGTGACGCCTACGTGTCATAATAGTGACACATAAATTGCAACACCTACATGTCGTAATAACGACATTAAAAAAATGTATCGACAGCGTGGTAACCATCATAGCCGGCTTGTATTGTAATGATTAGTACCATCGCAATAATGATGGATGACACAGCCATCGTTAATTCTGACACCAAAAATGCAACACTAGTCTCTGTCGTTAGGCCGACAGGAAGGTGTCAGAAAAGTGACACATAGCCGTCGAAAAGAGGCCTCAAATGTACTAGTGTGAGTAGTGTTTTGACCCATGAGAGGGTTTTTGGGCCATATAGTCGACACACTAAATTCAGCGGGGAGTTTGAATCCCTTCTTTATCAGTATGGCTAAGAAACATTCAGGGTTCCTCTCTACAACAGCGTCAACTACTTGCATAGAATAGGTGTCTTTCTCTATATCATCGAGCTCCTCTTTTGTGACATTTTGGAACAAGGCTGGCCCACGGAGATTCTCAATGAATAGAGCAGAACTGGTATTTGTGAAAGGATCATCCTCTCACTCTGTTTCCCAAGTAGGGAATCTATTGATATATGACTCATCAGGTTGTGTCCTAGCCTTCGACCTTGTATAAGGCCCTCAATGAGGTGTTTGAGACATAGTGTGGTCTAGATTTTGTGATTGAAAAAAGTGAAATAAAGAAAACAAAAAAGGATAACCTTTCTAAGAAAGTCTGAGTTATTTTTTGGACAAGGGTAATTCTAAGGATAGATGTTGATTTATTTTGATCTCAAATTTTTGATGATGTAAAAATAAGATTTGTCAACCTTTGCCTGGAACAAAGTCACTGATAGAGATAATGATGATGTTTGAGATGATGAGATCAAGATATTTTGAGTTTGAACTTTTGAACTAATAATGTTTTAGATAATAATCGTGCTTTTCAAAGAAGGGATGATCTTTAATGTTTAGAGATTCACACAATGTTCTTCGCATTTTTCTGGGATAGACACTGGTCTTTGACATAAAATGGAGAGTATTTTCAAGGTTTTAGGTCAAAATAGGTGTAAAAATGTCTCTAGTCAATTGCGGAAAAACTCCACCGATTGCAGTTAAGTGACTGGTAGATTGAGGTAATCTATCACCAATTGTGGTAATAAACAAGTTAATTGTAAAAATAAAGAGGATGATTGCAGCAAACTTCCATCAATTGCGGGAAAATATGGGAAATTGCGATAAAGGGTAAACAGTATCAAAAAAGACTCAAAAGATAGATCTCATTGTCTGCTAATTTTGATTTTCTCAAACAAGGCTTCTGATTTGAAAGACAGATAATGTTGACAACCCTAGACTTTAACACGTTTGACTCATTTTGACAATTTTGATGTTTTTTTTTTTGTTTTGTTTTGGAAACTGATCAAAGAACAAGCACAAAAGACAATGTATTTTGAAGAATGCAAATTGACATGTGTACGTTCTACAAATTTTTCAAGTTGCAATGTTATCAAAAGGTCTCAACAATGAACAGTCAGATTGAATCTAAGTCAATAGCTTCAAAATACAATATTATAGGCCCAATGCTTGAATGTCCGTTAGCTCACACAACAAGTATCACACTACTAGGACACAAAGGCCCATGACATAGGGGCTCATATTTTTTCCGTTGCCAGGTATTGTTTTCATGGATTGAAGATCTCTTTCACTACACAAATACCTTGGAACACATATGTTGGGAATCGTGGGGGGAAATTCTGTAACCCCTTGCACTATAATAAGGTATCTGTTTGGAGGTAGATCGGGTTGGCCTCTAATTAACAAGGTTGTAGTAGGGTCCATGGCGTCTATCCAATTAGTTTGTACGTGTGTGACTCACTTAAGAACCTAGTTGACCACACTGGCTCCTTAGGGATATTCACCTAATCTAGACTATCATCAACACACCTCGCTCGATAAGACATAAATTTTGTTCGTGCCTTGTTTATATACCAATCGAAAGGATTGCCGGTTTAAGGTCATTCTCCAAAGGAGCGCGTTCCCCGGACATACCTTTCTAAAAAGTATAAAGGTTTTTAATCTAACAAATTGTGCAAGTGCACCCAAAACTCAAGACACAAGGTAAATCGCTTAAACTCTAAAAGTTTGAAATGTGAACTAAGCTACACCACCATACAAGCACAAGTGTTCATTTTTAAGCCCAAAAGTAGGTGTTGATTGCTTGTTCAATTTTAATGCACCAAATCGAGAGATTCTTTGCCTTTGTTCAATTTTAAACTCCACGTCAATTTTAAGCACCAAATTCTAAAATGTGAGGTGTGAGATGTGTGACAAACACTGTTCTTTTTAAACCTAAATCGATAAGTGAATGAATTTTATGTTGTATTATTATCTTGTCTCCTCGATTCAAACCTGTCAAAAAAAGTGTTTAGTATCTCAAGAAATGAAGGCTTTCAATCCAAGACAGTAGAATATCTGGAAACTCCATGATTATTGAGATTGCTGAAATTAATGGTGACTTTATACTTACTTGAAAATCTCTTGATTGAATCAATGTACCTTGTGTATGCTTTGCTTTGATCTTTAGCTGCGATTGCGAGAATAGCCCTTTGTTGTGATCGATAGTTGCTGGTTCTCCTTATTGTAGCTCTTAATGATCTAGCACCTGGTATGCATCTAATTACCTTCTTTTCCATTCACCATCAGTCAACCCTGCATAGAAACTAGGAAAAATAGCCAGAAATGTGCCTTTTATGTCAATTGCGGCACTGGTTGTTCAATTGCGGCAATATCCTGTCAATTGCGAAAGAATGTTGGCAATTGTGGAAAAAAACTCTGGTCTGCAGCAGAATGTTTTCGTTTGCGACATGGATCAGACAATTGCAGTAAAGCACAGGTAATTGTGGTAAAGCACAGGTGATTCAGTTAAATTGAGGTGATTGCGGCACAGTGCTAGAAGACAGAAAGACAGAAAATGATAGAATAGCAATGCAAAATCCTGCAATCAATTGTGGTATTAAACCAGTCAATTGCGATACTATTTCATCAATTATGAAAAAATACCATCAATTGTGAAATTACACAGATATCAAGAAAATGATGAAAATTGAGGTCTGCAACCGTATGGTCGTGGCTGATTGATTTTGTTTGTCGTTTGTAAGAGATATTCAGGTTGTTTGCTTCACGTTGGGTTCACCAAAATGTACATCTCTTTCGTGATTCATGATTCCCAAGATTCCAATGACGAGGGTTAGTAGCACCAATTTGCAATGGGGAAATCAATACAAAAACTACTAATGACGAATGCTTAAACATAATCAATAAAATATACAAGAAAATAATAGAAAACAAATGAATGCAAACCCAAATTGCTTGAAGCTTATATTGTCTCTCTCTAGTCCTTCCAAAATTTTGTTTTTGATGCTCATTATTGGACGTCTATGACTTGAGAAGTGTCAAGAATTTGATAATTGAATGGCTTTTTGATTGCAAAATGGCTTGAATGCTAGAACCAAACTGACGGAGTAATGGCGCATGAAAGCTTGAAATCCTGGATCCTTAAAATGGTTATGAAGGGTTTGTTATATAGGAATGGAGGATGATATGAATGGTTGAGATCAATCCTAGAGATAGGGAGATGAACGGTTGAGATTAAAAGGAACTGGAGAAGCCATCAGTAAACTCCACCTCTTCAATTGGGAGAGAGGAGATAGAGTTTGGTTGACTGAAGAGCTAATTGTGAGTTACCTTTTAGAACTGAAGAGGTCGGTGGAGTTACCCATGTGAACTGGAGAGATGGGTGGAGTAACCCATGTGATCTGATTAAGGATTATCTCTTTGAAAATAAATAAATATTTAATTCATTTATGTAATTAAAGTTTTCAACATGTGAGATAATTGAATTCTTTTTGGTTTAGAATTGCTTTATTGAATGAAATGAAATTAATTTAGTTGGAAGAATTTAATTAGTAAGTTTAAATCTTTCAATTTAAACTATAGGAAATTGAGTTTAATTAATCAATTAATGGTAATTAATCAATTAAGGTTAATTAATTAAATAAAATTAATTATTTAATTAATTTTGGGAATTTGATTAGATGATTTAGAGAATAAATTTAGAAGAAAATAGATGATTAATTAATGATTTAAAAACCATTAATTAATAGATGAAATAAATTTAGAAGAAAATAGATGATTAATTAACGATTAAAAAACCATTAATTAATAGATGAAAATTAGTGTTTTTAATGTCAAGTTGCAAGTCTGTCCATTTTAGGGCATCTACAATATGTATGTACATATTGTGTGTGTGTGTAAATTGTTAACAAACCTTCATGAAACATTAATTCAACATGATTTCAACTTGAAATTAATAGATATATCCTAATTAAGCAATTCAAAATTGAAAGAGTCAAGAACATTTCATGGATCTCTAACTACAAAGAGTTAAGGATTTTTGTCAGCTGCAAAGAATCCTCAAGTGACAACTTCTAGAATGAGAATATGCAAAGATGGATGCAATTAATGATATAAGATGTAAAGATTGATACTAATTGATGATGCAAATAGAAGCAAATTGCTATCATAAATGATGAAAATACTAAAAGCTTATTGCGATTCTTCCATTATGGCATCCCTATATGAGAATTCTAAGATAAATGAACTCAAATTACTAAGCTCTCAAATGTAATTTGCCTATAGTGCACTTGCTATGAAAATTGATGAATTACACTAAACATGCATCCTATTTATTGGATTTCCGTAGGTGCAGGGATGAGTTAGATGTGAGTTGAGTTAACCATGATCAAGGTATAAGGTTGAGTTGTGTTTTTTGACCTGTGTCCAATTTGAAGGGACAAGATTGATTCTAAAAAATGAATGGTCAAGATTGCAAAGCCTATTTGTGATCCATGTGAACATTTCCCTCTTCTCCCATTGGTTGAATTGATTTTTTTCTTGTAGTGATTGTTGAGAGATTTTAGGGATAATTAATTCAAAGGAATTAATTAATTTATCCATGTATGAATATTGAATGGGTTGGATTTAATTATTTAATGAACTATATTATCAAATGATTAATTCAACTACATAGTTATTTGATTTTTTATTTTAATTAATCCAAATGGCTTGAGTTTAATTAATTGTTTTCTTTGACTGACTTTGACCATTTTTAGGTGTATACAATTGCCCCTCTTTGAAGCAACGCGCTTCCTCTTTGAGTCAACGTGTGAAGCGTGTTGATTCAAAGAGTGTCTGATGTCCGATGTCCAACTGCGATGATTTGATGCTCGATTGATGTCAAGATGAAGATTTGATTGATTTGATGATATGATGATGTTTTTGTGATGATAAAACTCTTATATGAATCCCTAATTTTGATTTGGATTGATTTCAATGCCCCAATGATGATTTTGAATTTTCAACGTTCAATGTCCCTAGTTTTAAAAATGCCACAAATTTAATGATTTTGCATCCTAGTGATCATATGCCCCCTCGATAAATGGATCAAAATATGTTTAAGTGATTTTAATGATTTTCAGATTTTTTAAGGATTTTTTGAATTTTTAGTGAAAATTTTGATTTTGATTTGTTTCCCAATATGAAATTTGAATTCAAATAATGCTCGAGTCAAAAAATTGATAAAAGGCTCATTTTTTATTAAGTAGATAAAAATACCTCTTTTAAAGTTCAAAAGTTGATATAAATTAGGTGAAAATTACTTTTCACTCATTCATTTTTACACTCTCTTTGACCCTTTTTTTTTGTTTTTCTCTCTCTGAGCCTTTTTTATCTCCCAGCTGAAAACATGGTAGTCCCAATCTAGGAGCACCGTTTCGAGAAGGGGAGGATATTTTAGAGTCTACGGGCGGTGGAGCACTAGTATGTCTCAATTTATAGCCTAATTTTTTTTGATTTGATGATTTGTAGCTAGATTTTTAGATTTAGGCACTGAATTCTTCAAATTTTCATTTTTTTCTATAGTTTGAGGGCCTGTACCATTTCTTTTAGTGTCTCCACGCATTTTTTTAGTGCTTATACCCTCTGGAATATCACCTATGCTAGGGCATCCTTAATTTTGCTTTAGTGCCTACACAATTTGTTGTAGTGCCTACACACCAATTATGCATTTTGCAACTTTTTTTAGTGCATGCACACATAGTTTTAGCACCTATAAGGTGAAATAGCGCCTATACTCTATTTTGGTGTGTACGAAAATTGTTGTAGCACCTACGCAAGTTTTTGTATCGCCTAAGTGCTTTGGCGCTTATGGAACTTAAAATATTGCCTATGCATATTTTTTTATAATTTTGCATTTCTTTGAAAGGAAAATCAACGTATTTGATTTGTTTATCGATTCGGTATATGTCAGTGATTTTTTTTATGGATTACTTACGATGTGTGATTTAAAAAAAATAATTTAATTTTGTCTAATGTCAATCATAACCATTTGGTTGATGTGGTATTGATGTCAATCTGATAGGTTGATGTTGATTTTTTTGTCCTCAAGATCTAGAGGAACAAAATTTGATGTGCTCAAAGATGAGCAAGTAGATGATAGGATAATGGATTGATGCTAGATTATTAATTTTGATGATTTTGATTGATTGATGTGTGTTTGATTTTCAAAACAGATTTCCTTTCGGAAACTGAATGTATAGGGTCTGTGTCCATGGCCCTTCAATATGATTTTAGATTTGATTCGTGGTGATAGACATTTGATTGGTCATTGCTGACTCTATTTTTTGTTGGATATGCCCCAGTTCAGATTGAATAGGGGTTTGCTGAAAATATTGGCCGAGAGATGGCACTCAAACCATAACATGTTTCACCTTCCAATGGGTGAGATGACTATTACCATGAAGGGTGTGTATCAGATTCTGAGGATACCAATCATGGGTGAACTAGTATATTATGATCAAGTTTATGATGGTGCAACATGAAAATGATTGTTTGCTGATGCAACTATTAGAGATCATACGATCCAATGGAGGGTTATGAGACAATAATATGAGCCACTACCATCAGTTTTTGTGGCTTTGATTGGAGGATTCTTGATGCCTGATAGTTGAGGTCACAAATTTGCATTCGTATGGGGACGAATACTAGAGGATATGATTGTTTATCTGAGGATATTTTCTTGGGGATCATGTGTTCTCTCATTTATATCATTATATACACTATGTGGTATATAATCGTAGTGTTACACTTTTATTTGGTGCAGTCTTATTACAAGTTTGGGCATGGGAGGATCTCCTGATTGTGAGACTAATTGCAACTAGGGCTCATCCTATTGATTTCCCTTATATATATGCTTATCACAGATTGATTTTCCAACCTCGGTTGGGAAAACTAGAGTATTTGAGGTGCATGCTTGATGACATGGACCATGTACACTAGAGACCATACATTAGATGTGATCTTTGGGCTGAGGATTCTCATGAGGTACCATTTATGTTCATGCCTTGTTGGTTGATTGGTCATACCATATTGATTATTGAGAGATTTTGCTTCATGCGTGTATTGAGATAATTTGGTAGAGTACAATGTATAGCTCAGGGATTAGCTTTGTATGCATGAGTTCAGTCTGTGAGATCATTGTGGGGAGCTTGTGTGGATTACAGGTCATCTCAAGATGAGGTTTTGGGTCTCTATTCTATGCATTGGGATTATAGATAAGGTGTTATAGATGCGAGAGTTACACTCGAGTATACTTAGTGGGTAACACAACATCTATTCTAGAGATTTACAGATCCTACTGAGCCTGTCCCAGATATTGATGATCCTGAATCTGGTGAGACTGATGATGGTGGTGGTGGTAATGGTGCTATGGGACATCAATGACAGAGGAGAGCCAGAGTCTGAGGAGGTGGAGAGGGAGCTCCATGAGGTGGTAGAGTAGGTAGGGTTGCGGGTGTTCGAGGTGGAGGAGCTATAGCTAGTAGAGCTTTTATTCCTAGTGTAGTGTGAGGTAGAGGTGGGAAGATACTAGCTACTCTTGGAGAAGGTGGTGGTGCTCAAGATGGAGGAAAGGTTGGTGGCAAGGATGGTGGTGGTAGAGGTGGTGATGGTGGAGGTAGGCTTAGGGCTCGAGGTAGGTATGATCCTACTCTAGCTAGATAGATGGGTGGAAAATCTCCTCCTAGGTTGAGGGAAGTTTTGGTACAAGGATGGGCACATCGAGGTCCTCATACTAGTAGATAGGGTAGACAAACAGTTACGCCAACTACTCTAGTTCCTCTTGTGGTTCCAATTTCTCATGGTATTCCTATTTCTCTGAGTCAGGACATTCATATGCTACAAGAAGGGATGAAAACCTTGTAGAGTTAGATGGATCAGGCTATGAGCGTTATACAGGGCTTAGCTACAGTAGTATCCCAAATTCAGGTTGTTCAACAGGGCCAGTCCATCCATGATCCTACCTAGATAGGGCCTCTTGCAGGGATAGATACATCTTCCAGACCACCAAGTTATTCATTTTCCAGTACTAGTGGGGGTCCTCGTTTAGTGTTAGAGATAAATAGCTTCGATCAGATTACTCTAACCATTGTAATCAAATGGATAAGTGGCCTATCAACCTTGAACATTTGATCTCTATCCTTACAATTTACTGATCTTATTATATGCTATGATTACAGTTATCATGATTAATCTCTATTGTGCATGATTAATAATCAGTGATTTAATAATCATCGATCATGTGTATATATATATATATATTTAATAATAGTTATATTATTTGATATATATACATAATCGAGTATATTTCAATGATTATTAATCAAACTATTGTTGAGTGTATCAATAATATTGTATCGATATTATTTATAAATATCGCAGCAGATATATTGATCATGTATTTGTTAATGATCATTGAAGACTTATTAATATCAAATGACATTTGTTATTGAGAAATACATGTCTCACATAGAGGAATGTATCTACGCAACACATGTCTCTTGCACTCTTATATATATGCGAGGTTGAAATAATACTTTATAATGTACATAAATCGTTAAGTGCAAGTCAACATAAGTATTCAACTTTCAATAAACTTGTCTCATCAATTTGAGCAACATCAGATCGATATTTCTTCACAACATATCGATATTAATTCAGAATAGATTGATATTATTAAATATATCATTTGAATTGAAATAATGATCTATTAAGATCATCAAATTGTGTTGAGTTAGATCAATATTGATTATATATTCACATCTTTAAAAATAGTAAATGAAATTAAAAAATATCATCATATAAATCTGATCAAACAATAACATGGTATCAAAGAAATTCTAAGATCCGATCATATATATATATATATAAGTAGATATTATCATTGATCTTCTATAAAGACCCAGTTTACTTAAAATGGTAAGCACATAATCGATCGTTGGGGAAAATGTGATTAAGAAAGGAATCTATATGTCACAAAGATCTTTGCAAATACCAAAAACAAATATGGAAGATAACCATCGTATGAAAGGAGGAATTTTCCATTTTATTCATCCACTTTATGTGAAAAATATCAAAACCGATGATCAAAGACAATGCATCCAACACAGACAGTGGATTACCACAAGGGATAGAAATGGGATGTTTGATATCAACAACCACAAAAAGAATCAAATATAAGTAATAAAGAATCACTATGACTATTATAATGACTCAAGGAATGCTTATAGTGGTATGCATGGAGACTAAGGCAAATTATACCATCGACGATTTGTAATGCCAATAATGACTATCAAAAGATGGAGAGTAAGAGACGAGATGATAAATAAGTTAAATGGAGAGACAGTGACATAATACATAATAGCTAGTGATATTCAGAGTATCAATAATTACATAGACTTCATTAATTGTCTTTGGCATTAAATGATTATTTCCAGTCATAGGAAGAGACTATAGGGTTTGGCTAGTTCAAAAGAGATTGATTATGGATAAGAGATATCGATCTAATAAATAATCCAATCATGATTAATAGTTATCAATATTGGTTAAGACATGTGATTAAGTTGACGGATAACCAATCAAGAATTGATTATGAAAGGATGCAATCATAAGTATAAGTATAAAGAAATGAAATTAGGATAGATAACTAATCAATTACTTATGGAGAAGTGGTACAATTAAATACGAAGGGAAGTGTGTCTCTCCGAACATGTTGATGCAGTGCAAAAGGATGGAGGGTTTGAAAACAGACTATTTAACCAAACTGCTTAACACAACATAGTGGAAAACTCAAGAACACAAGATATGAACAACAAAAACTAGTTTTTATTCATTTAACTGAGCATTACATGCAACATGCCAATTTGTAAGGCCTTCTTGGTAATGTAAAATACATTAAAAAATTCAACAAGATCTCATAGGATCCAACTTCACCAGCCTACCCTACAGCTAAGTGGAAGAAACCAGACCTAAACTTGTGCTCGCAAGCCACCAAGCAATCTTAAAAGTTTCTTTCTTACCCATTTACTACTGTCTACTATCAACTTGTTCTCTCCTCCTCCCTCCCTAAAATGTTTCCTACACACTCCTTATATACAACACAACCACAAGTTGGCTTCACAAATAAATATTAAAATAACAGTCGGCCTAATACAATCCATGATGAATCATATTAAATGACCTAGTTGGCTGCAACCAAACAATAAATATATATAAGAAAGTACAAAATCATATTTAGGTCCACACAAGATCCAATGCATCAAATTTGTATGCCTCATAACTCTGCACGTTCCCAAAGACGCCCTCAAATTACGGATGCAATCTCCAATGTTCGCCCAATTCATAAAATCCAGTTGGTGAACTCATCAACCATGACCCCCAAGTCGGTACTGATCACAAACAAAGCCACCGAGCTCATTTGGTGAATCAGTGCTTCCATCAGACACAAAGTCTATTCGGTGAAGTAAAACACTCCTTCCACCGAGAACCAAGCATCAAAATGAATGAGAACAACCAGACTCCACCGAGCTTTGCCAACTCACTTACCAAGCACCAAACAAAACTTAAACATATTTTGGTCGACACATGATTGGCATTTTCCCTAGGATGCTCCTGCATCAGGCACCCCAGGTGTGAAAAGATGTTCTAGTAGCTCCACAAACATCTTCTAGGATTTATCACATAGATCCCAAACTTATTCTTGATACACATGTCCTCTGAGTCCCTAAACGATACAGCCATGCCTCGGTTCTTCTTCTTCTTTCTCTTACTATAGACACCCAAAATTGACTAGGTGACTTAGTATTATCAAAAATCTGCAAATCTCATCAAAATGCTTAAAATGCTTCAAAATGGATCAAAATAAAATTAAATGGACATTTATCAATCAAATTGGATTAAATCAAATAAAATCAAAGGATTAATTAATCATAAAATCAAATAATCAAATATAAGCCTAAAAGGGATCAATCAAATCATATAATTGTATAGTTTAAATCAAAAATCAAATTGAACCTATTCACCCTTACATGGCTAATTTAATTAATTGATTAAATTAAACAAATCCTAATTTCTTTCAACATAATTTGATCAACCAATGAGAATTCAGGACTTTGTCTCTTTGTCCCAACCTTTGAGACAACCATTTAAATGGTCCCCCCATTTGAAACCATTTGAGAGATCAAACTCAACCAAGGATTAACCCATGGTCAATTCACTCTACCCCCTACCCTTGGGATTTTACTATAAATACAAAATATTTCTAAGCATAAGCATATCCTAGAAAATTTGAATGCATAGCATCCTTATTATAGGAAATTTTATAGCAATTTGAGCAATAGTGAGAGCAAATTGAGAGATTTTATCATTTATCATGAGCATTTGAGTTCATCTTTGAGATATTTTGAGAGAATTGAGAGCTACATTAGGCATTTATCATCAATTTCTCATTCTAGGATGGTCACTAGTGGAGATTAAGGATGAGAGCTCTACTTGCAAAGCCTTGTTAGAGAACCATGGAATGTTATGGATGTTAAATTCAATTTTTTAGATTAAATTGTTTGTTTCTTTCCATAGAACTGTGCTTGATTATCCTAATTTCATGAAGGTGTATTAACTCACACACAAATGGCACCCACTGTGGGGCTGTAGGACTCATTTGCCATCATTTTATCAAATTTTTGTGTGTTTTTAGATTTATTTTGTGTCTATTTGTAGAAAATAGGTGAAATGACGCATACAAGCAATTTGATGATGCTTGTGAGAAGTTAAATGACGCGTTCAGTTTTCACTCTATTTATGTCTTCTTTTTTGTGTCGTGTATGAGACAAAGTGTGATGCGTAAGCCGGTAAAGCGTCACCTACAAGTTGCAAAGTGTCGCCTATGAACAGTCAACTTCCACGTGTGATCTGTTCTGTTTCACAATTTAAACATTCTGTGATGCCTACAAAGTTTACTTTATCACCTGTGTATTTTTAAATGCCACGTATTAAAGTTTCATTTTGACTTTGAATGTTTTAAATAATGCTTGTTAATAGATAAATGCCGCGTATTAGCTGCTAAATGCCACTTAGGGATTTCTGTTATATTTTTCTATTTAAACTTTAAATTTTATTTTCTAAATCTCTCTCTGTGTTTTTCCCGCAGATGAGCAAACACAAGAAAGTACAGAAACCAAAATTTTGAGTCACAAAGCCAAGAAAAGAGGTAAGAGCACAAACCAAACATGATAAGCAAATTCATGCTTCCAATATTTTAGATAATTTAAAGGAAGAAAAACATCTATATGATCATTATATAAAAGTGTTTTTTGCTTATAAGAAAAAATTCCCTACTCTTTAAGTTGATTTCTTATTTTTAAGTTCTTTAAGTTGATTCTTGCAAATTTGGATTAAAAAGAACTTAGGAGCACGTTGTCAAATTGATTCTTGAGATTTATTTACTTTTTTGGTTGTGTTGACTAACTTGTTGGAGGAGTCAAAGTGGGAATGATCGCCACTAGGTGAGTAGTAAAAAAACAAAAATCAATCAAAAATGTGCCTAGCCTTTTCTAGCTTCAAAAATGAGGTACTTATCTTAACAAGCTTGCATTGATTAAATTGTAGCATTCATTTAAATCTAGTTAATAGGAAAACCCCTATTCTTGTCCAAGTTGAACAAGCATTAGGCATATGCTCTCCACTTTTTGAAGTGGATAAAAAAGACAAACGTGTGAGTTCAATTTGGTAGAAAGAAAGTGAGTAATTAACCAAACATTTCCTTTATAAGAACCTCCTTGTCAAGGGGTTGAAAAAGAACAAGTGTGTTTGAAGTGTTTGGAACAAAGGAAGACAATAGGGATATGCTCTTCACTCTTTGAGTGAATCGAATTCCCCAACTCGTTGGACTAAGTTCATTTTCTTCTTTCCATGTATGCTAGATTAAAATAGAGCTTTAGAGGGCCTGCCTCCCGAGAATTCCTTTATGAAGGCGGTGAGAGGGAATGACCCAAAGTGGGAGACAATCGCTTTTTCTATGATATCATCCAACCCACTATAAATAAATGCACTTTACCTTAATTGGAAAGTGACTAAGTTGTGTGCAAGTCATCCTCACTTCCTCGAGTAGTCCTTTGAGATTACGCAAAATCATACTTTCGTGCGTGTGGGAAGCCCGCAAGGGGGTAAAGGAACTTGACATGATTTAGAACGGAGGTGTGATTAAAACCTGGTTAAATAGTAAGCCTACCTTCTAGAGCTATTATTAAAAGCCATATTTTTTTGACTCTAGGTAGATTGCTTGGAAGAATTTCTTGTGTTATACTTGTAAAAACGACCGAGAACATACACTTTTAGTGTTGTTTTAGGGTTATGATGCAAATTTGATGTGTGTGTTGAGTTTTTATTTTATTTTTGAACAAGAATCTTCTCTAACAGCTCTAATCAAAGACATTAAACTTTTAAAACCTAAAAAATCTAAAAATTCAACTTTGATCGGTAAAGTGACGTGTATGAGCATTTAAACAACGCTTGCAAACAATTCTGTGACGCGTACGAACCTGAAACAACGCCTATCAGCTATCAAACACCATGTAAGTCACTGGAAAGTGCCACTTGGAATCAATTCAATAACACCTATCAATAGGAAAATGTCATGTACTCACTGTAGAGTTTCGCATACAGTAATTCCAGTCACTGCGTGCTAACATTAAAGTGATGCGTGCATAACAAGAAGTGATGCCAAAAAACAAAGAAGGGAAAACAATGGATATCTTTTGAGGGTTTGAAAATAAGATACCTATATTTTTGGATACCCTTTTGGATTTTTTACCTCTGTGTATACTCAACTTGATTAGAATATGCCATTTTTGGAAATTTCACAAAATCATCCAAGGATTGATCATTTAAGTGAGATAAAAAGCCTAAGATCTTTATTTGATTTATGTTCATGCTGGCTTTTATGCGATCTCATTATATCAAGGCTACCCTGTAACCTGATGGATCCTATCTAAGTCAGGAGTGTCCTTTTCCAAGTTATCCTTTTACCTCTTCAAGAACCTTACAAGAACCTATAAAGGAAACAAAGCCAACAATGTCCTTTCCATTTGGCAACATGGATCCTGATCAAATAAATCATGTTAAAAAAGACACAAGTAATAATGGAGGAGGAAATGTTGATCCTAACAACCAAGGGCCAAACAACAATAACAATGGAGGAGGAAAAATTGACCCTAACAACCAAGGGTTAAACAACAACAATCTTGGAGGAATAAATCTTGACCCTAACAATCAAGGGTTAAACAATAATAATAATAATGGGGGCAACATTAACCCTAATGATGAAGAAGAAACTGATGAAAAGGTCAATGAAGCAATGCAAAGTCCCTTCTTCATGAAGCTCATGGAAAAAGTGTTAGAAAAGGACAAAGGAAAATACTTTCTAGACCTAGCACAAATGAGTCTCAAACTTCCCCATGACTATGATGTCAACAAACTTAAACAAAAATAAGTTGAGGCTAACCCTATTGATATCATGAACAAGAAATTTCAACTCTTCCAAATATAATTGGACACAATGAAACAAAGCGGGGTTCCTAAACCCTTTTCTATTGAAGCTTTGTGTCCTTTTCTGTTTGATAAGTCATTAATTATGGTTCCATTCCCAACTAATGCTATCTTTCCTAAATATGACAAGTATGAAGGAACAACTGATCCTCAAGATCACTTAAGGGAATTTTGTGCATTAAGCCTAGAGTTCATGCATGACACGACTTACCTAATGAGGTTAGTCCCTATAAGTTTGGGAGGCATGGCAATGGAGTGGTTTTCAAAGTTACCCTCTGGCATCTGAACCTTTGAAGAATTGGCCTCTAAGTTTGTAGCTCATTAATTATTATAATATCAAACATGAGATTACAATGCTTAATTTATGTAACACCAAGCAAAGAGAAGGAGAGGGACTCCTACTTTTCCTACAATGATGGAGAGCGATATTTGCTAGATACCCTTGAAGTGTACCCAAAAAGGAAAAGATGGATATCTTTGTAAATAGCTTGAATCATTTAATGAACTATCGGTTAAGGCTACAATTTACTAGGTCATTCCAAGACCTAATTGAGAACGGGGTAACCACGGAAGAGGTATTGGTCAAAAGTGGAGAAATCAAACTTTACAAAGATAACAAGAATAACAATAACAACAATACTTCAAATACCAATCAAAATTGCAATCCCCCTAACAAAAACTGGTTTTGGATGATAAATAACAACAATAATAAAGGAGTGGTCAACGATGGATTGGTAGAGGAAAATACTTTAAAGGACACCCCTTTAAATCTCACCAAAATTTTTGTTCAAGCCAATAATTTAAATCAAGCACCCAAAGTGCCCTTTAATGACAACAACACTAATAACAACTTTGGGAATAATCAAGGGGCTTACAAGCCTAACCCTTTCTTTGCACCTACACCCAAAAGGACATTCACTAATTTGGGTGAACCATTGGAAAATGCATTAAGAACACTTATTGCAAATAAATTATTGACCTACCATGGGCTCAACCATATGAACCTCAAATCAAGCCAACTTGGTGCAGTGAGAATAACCATTGTGAGTACCATAGAAATTGGGGACATAAAACAAATGATTGCATGCGTCTCAAACATGTGGTACAAGATCTCATCCAAAATGGTGTGATAAAGGTAGAAATCCCTCAAACTAATGAAGATCACATGGCCTTTAAGACCCCTTTCTATAAACATGAGAAAGGAGAATCTTCCAACTCAAACAATGGAGGAAACAATGGGAGAAATGCGAGAGCCAATAATAATGTTAAATTTGTACATACCTATGATAATACTATCAATGCTCTATCTGGACATGAGAGTACTATCAATGTTGTGGTGATCAAAGACCAACCTCAAGTGGAAACCTCTAATTCCATCACAAGGGGGAAAGTCTCAAGGGTTACCCTACAAGGGGGTACTCCTATAAATATTGGTCCCAAAACACCAATTATTTTGGCTAAACAGACACCTCCTAGAACAAAGCCTTATAGTTTGGTGGATCAATTACAAAAGACTCCAGCATAAATATCAATTTTGGAGTTGTTAAAGCTTTCTCCTAATCACAAGGAGCTCTTGGAAAAATCCTTAGTCGAGACCACTGTTCCTACAAATTTGGAGGAAGATAAATTTTAGAACATGGTAGGACATTTTATAGCCCCTCATTGTCTTTCATTTTCAGAGAAAGATGATATGTCTATCACACATCGTCAATACTTACCCTTGAATATAGAAGTGTTAATCCAAAGGCATAGGGTCAAGAGAGTTCTCATAGATGGGGGAGCTGGTATTAATATTTGCACTTTAAACCTTGTCAAGTCACTAGGGTTAACTGAGTCATCCATTGACCCTAAAAATAAAATCACCATTAAGGCTTATGATGAGGAAGAAAGATCTTCAAAGGGTATGATTATTCTACCAATTCAAGTGGGACCTATCAAAAAGAATACCATATGTCAGGTCATTGATATGAAATTAACTTATAATATCTTATTGGGAAGGCCATGGATATATGAAATGTAAGCAGTACCTTCTACCTATCACCAATGTATAAAATTTCCACACATGGGGGAAGAAATCATGATTGGGGGAGATTCAAATCCATTCCAATATTGCAATGCATTGAAGCCAAGTCGTGAAATATTTATACCTCATAATAGGGAAAGAGTCATCCCTGATATTATCATGGATAAAGATAAAGAGGAAAGTTCAAAGTCAACATCAAATGTTACATCAACCTCCAACCCTCATCAAGGTAACTCAACTACATCAACTAAGGGAAAAGAAAAGATGAGTTATGAGGGTCAACATTCCCATGATAATTCAGTAAAGGTTTCTACCCTAAGGATGGAAGTTTCAAAACCTTCTAAGGAAGAGAGAGAGCAAGTCAAGAGAGATCAATATCAGAAAATGAGTGACATGATGAACCAATTTGAGAAACAATGTAAAATTCACTCAAAAGGGGTAGGGCAATATTCTATTTCGCTATTTGATTTACCTACATCTCCAAGGACACATGGGAAGCCATCTAAAACTCATCAACCTCACAAATTTAATTCTCATTTTGTGAGAGAATGTGACAAAAAAGAAATGGAAAAATAGGATAATGAAGTATTGCAATGGCTCTATAAAGAGGAGGATAATTCAGATAATCCCATTGAAAGGGTGCAACATATTAACATCCAAAATAATCAATATGGAAAGGGATTTGATACTGTTCAGGTTTAGAATTTTCACCCTAACTCAGGCATTAGGGCTATACGACAATTCCATCCTCACAATGGAAACCTCTCCTAGCTGTGGGTAGGCTATGAGTGAAGAGGAGTCTCCGGATTCTAGGCCAGTTCCTATAAAATATGGTATATCACTTCCTGATTGAAAACTGAATTGGGAAAAGGGAAAAGAGGTTTTAACTAAACTTGCATAATGGAAAGGTGATACACCAAGGATGATCAGACTCTTTTATGAAG
>MU224294.1:42557-58628 GCA_018584345.1 Thuja plicata | reverse complement strand
GTTAGTGTTTGTGAGTGAATGCCAAAATACATTCAGTCATGAATACTGGTTGACTTGTGATTTGATGGACTAACAAGTTTGAACTAAAACATGAGAAAGGTTTCTTCAATGAAAATATTAAGTTCCTGTCAATCAGATACCAGACCTGTTCAAAATTGAAACCATACAATACAATAGATGTTAGAAGTGAAAGGTTTCATGTTTCAAAACACGTCCCTTTAACACTATCTTATAGTGAGTGCTGATTTATGTTTTCTTATTACATTTATTATTCCAAATTGATATGCAGATATGAGTAGATAACTGATGTATGTAAATTTTTCCTTTGCATTGCTTAGATCCATCAGGATCTAACCATTATTCCTTTTTCCTCTTTCATGCAGATATTTGCCCTAAGGACATGAATGCTGATGGAGACTCGGGAGTGACCTAGATGCAGATGAAGACCTGACAGAAACACTAGAAGACACAAGACACAAACATAAGGCAATGCATGGGACCCTTATTCCATAACTCAGTTGTTTACTTTTATTTGCAATGTACTATGTTTATTGAAACATGAAATATGAATCAAAGGACATTTGTACTACATTCTTATGAATGCACAATGTAATGATCAATGATGAATTTTGAATGTGTAATAATTTTATCAATACTTAGAGTACATGAAATGAAAATCTGGTAATAAATGTAGTAAGTGAAGGCAAATCATCAAAAACTGTAAGATAGTTTTAACTGGGTAACATGAACATGCAAATTTCTCTTTTAGTGCCTATTTTGTTGGATGATTGGATTTTGGATAACAGATATCATGAAGAAAATGGGATATAAGGGAAGAGGACCCTTAGGAGTTCACAATAGGGGATTATTAGAACCTATTGAACCAGCTTGGAGAGCAAAAGAAGAGAAAGCCAGCATAGGTTTTCAACATAAAGGAGAAAGTTCAAGTCCCATGCATGATTTTTGTGAACATATACACATGGTAGGTTTTGAAAGTGAAGATGATTCTAGGGATTATGAGTGGGATTCCTTTTCCAAAGAATCTTTTCATGACATAGAGGCTGATGTCATTCACACCTATGCAACTCCTAAAGTTGAGAATCAAGAACATGTGACTCAAGGTTTGAATTCTACTCAAACATCAAGTAAACCTCAACAATCCAATGTAGAACAAGAACCTCCTTACAATAAATGGGTAGGTGAACCTTGAGTACCTTTGTGGGTGGGAGATTATAACCTTGTGTTTAATCCACATGCTTTCTTTCCCAATATTAAAGGATGCTAGTGAAGAGGATTTTGATCCTACTTCCATGGACCATCTTGAAGAGGCACATGTCATAGACCTTAAAAATACAATGTATGAGCCATCCAACGAAGTCATGTCCCTAAATCCTTCAAGTGATAATTCATCCAATGAACCCTTGTCCTTAATGTACCCCTAACTTATTGATTGGGATCTTTCCGAGCCAAATGATTTACTATACTTCCCAAATGACAATGCAACGACCTTATACCTAAATGCAGTTGAACCAAATTCTTCCATCAATGAATTCACTCTAGAAATGATGATAGGGGTAGGGGTCCAACCTCTTAATCCACAAAATGAAAATAAAAAATACAAAAAAATGATAAGGTCTAGTGGTGAAAACCACCATGTGGCAGTGCTAGACCCGAAAAAAGTAAAAATAAAGGATGTTTCCAAAGGTGATAACCCAATTATGGCACCTAAGGAAGAGAGGTTGGATACCTTACCAGCACATGAATATGAAAGATCACCTCTACTCATTGAAGCCATAGAAAAATTTAATATTGGTACCAAAGTGGATCCCAAATTTATTCTTTTGGCAGCATCTTTGAGTCCCTTGGAAAGGAAAGAGTTCATCGAATTATTTCAAGAAAATAAAATCAAATTTGTGTGGTCATATGATGATATGCCCAAATTGGATCCAAGTTTCATAACGCATCGTCTTAATGTGAAACCCGGTGTTAAGACCGTCAAGAAAAAATTGAGAAAAATGCATCCACATATAGCCCTTTTAGTAAAAGCAAAATTGGAAAAGTTACTCAAGGTGGGATTCATTAGAGTAATTGCATATGAAGAATGGATCTCCAACATTGTACCAGTTACCAAACATGATAAATCCATAAGAGTTTGCATGGATTTAATAGATCTAAACCTTGCTTGCCCAAAAGATGACTGTCCATTACCTAGCATTGATACTATTGTGGATCTAACTGTCGGTCATTCTATGTTTTCACTTATGGATGGATTTAGTGGATATAATCAAATCCAAATTGCACCTGAAGATCAAGAGAAGACATCCTTTACATGCCCATGGGGTACTTTTTGTTGGAATGTGATGCCCTTCGGTCTCAAAAATGTCAGAGCAACTTATCAAAGAGAAATGACCACTATATTCCATGATATGATACACACCTTCCTAGAATATTATATGGATGATATTATAGCTAAGTCACATGAAAGAAAGGATCACTTACCCATACTTGAAAATATTTTCACAAGGCTAGAACAATTCAAAGTGAGGCTCAACCCAAAGAAGTGTGCTTTTGGGGTACAATCCAGAAAACTCCTAGGGTACATTGTTTCTACAAAAGGCATTGAAGTAGATCCTAAAAAAGTACAAGAAATAATGGACATGGACACTCCAAATAATATTAGTCAAATGAGGTCACTTCAAGGAAGACTTCAATCTATAAGGAGGTTCATTTCTCAATTGGCAGAAAAATTCCATTCCTTCACAAGGTTGCTACATAAAGACACCATCTTCACATGGGATGAGGAGTATGATAAAGCTTTTATATTGTTGAAAACATACTTGATGAATCCACCCATCTTGATGCCACCTATTCAAGGAAAACCTTTATTAATCTATATATCAGCAATGGAAAAATCTTTAGGGGTCTTATTGGCACAAGAGGATAATGAAGGAAAAGAACAAGCTATCTACTACTTGAGTAGAACATTGATCAAATATGAATTAAACTATAGCTTCATGGAAAGGGCTTGCCTAGCAGTGGTTTTTTCCTCTCAAAAGTTAAGACATTATATGTTGATGCATAAGGTGAAGCTAATAGCCGAAATTGATCCATTGAAATATCTGCTTAGCAAAACAGCTCTAACTGGAAGGATTACAAAATGGGTAATGGTTCTTAGTGAGTTTGACATTGAGTATGTGGATAGGAAAGAAATCAAAGGTCAATTTATTGTAGATCAATTGGCCGAATATCCTTTAGAGTCTACACATCCAATTCAAGTGGAGTTTCCTGATTCTGAGAATGTTAATGTGGAAGCCAAGACATGGACCTTATACTTTGATGGATCTTACACCCAAAATGGTAGTGGGGTAGGCATTCTTTTGATCACACCTCAAGGTTACACAATCCCAAAATCTTACAAGTTATTGTTTCCTTGCACAAAAAACATTATAGAGTATGAAGCTTTGGTCATAGGTATCAAGATGGCCTTGGAATGGAATGTCACAGAATTACAAGTTTATGGGGACTCTCAATTAGTCATCAATCAAGTCAATAATGAATATAATACCAAGGATGAAAAATTGATGCCTTACAAAAAATTGGTGGATGATTGGAAAAATTACTTTGCTTTGATTACTTTTGAACAAATCCCACAAGACAAAAATAGAGCAGCGGATGCAACGGCTACCTTGGCATCTTTGCTTCAAATGCTCGATCAAAACATGAGGTATGAGTTCTTGGTGGAAGAATTGGTTAAACCAGCATTTGACCTACATGATTCCCAAATAATTTCCCTCCTAAATGGACATGGATCACCATGGTATGGACCCATTTATGCTTACCTAAAAGACCAAACCTTACCTATAGACCAAACTCGTGCTCAAAAGAAAAATTTCATAAGACAAGTGGCTCGTTACACCATCCTTTCTGACACATTGTATCATACGGGTCTTGATAGAATGCTCCTTAGGTGTCTAGAGGAAGATGAATCAAAATTATCTTTAAAAGATGTCCACGAGGGAATTTGTGGGTCACATTCAAGTGGTTTAAACTTAGCTAAGAAAATGCTATGCATGGGGTACTTTTGGAAAACCTTAGAAAGAGATGCTTGTTAGTTTGTAAAGGTTTGTGCAAAATGTCAATACCATGGAGACATGATCCATGTACCAGCACAAGAATTACATCCATTTGTCACACCATGGCCATTTTACCAATGGGGTTTTGATTTTATCCGCATGATTTATCCTCCTTCTTCCAATGGACATAAGTACATTCTCACTGCAACAAAGTATTTCACTAAATGGGTTGAGGTTGTCCCTTTAACAACTACAACGAAGAAATGAATTTCCATGTTCATCCTTAATCATATCATTTGCAGATATGGCATTCCTTGCGCCATCATAGATAATGGAAAATAGTTTAAGAACAAGGATGTAGATGAACTTTGGGACACATTCCATATTACTCATCATTCTTCATCCATTTACTATCCCCATGGTAATGGACAAGTAGAAGCTACCAACAAGAATATTCTCAAAATCCTCAAAAGATCGGTTGGTAAGTCAGGTAGAGATTGGCACCTTCAAATCAATCCAGCATTATGTGCCTATAGAACTAGTATTCGCACCCCAACAGAAGCTACACCTTTTTCATTGGTTTATGGGGCCAAAGTTGTTCTACCCTTAGAAGTTGAAATACCATCCCTAAGATGTCACTACATGGATTAATTATAGATGCGGATTATAGGGTCACTCAACTTCAACAATTGGAATTGTTGGAGGAACATCAAACACAAGCCTGTGATCATTTGAAGGCATATCAAAATCAAATCTCATGGAATTATAACAAGCATATCAAACCAATAAATTTTCAAGTGGGAGATTTAGTATTGAGAGAGAATCCTAAAAATCAGGTTGATAGGGTAAAGAAAGGAAAGTGGGAAGCAAATTGGCTCGGTCCTTTTTTCATTGTTTCTTCTTTTGGAACGGGGACTTACAAACTAGCTGATTGTGATGGTGATGAATTACAAGAGCTTATCAATAGAATTCATCTTAAGAGGTTTCACACTTGATTAGATGAAAGAGTATCCGATGAAAGAGTATCAGATGAGAGAATCAGATGAGTTAGCATCTTCTTTGTACATGAGAAAAAGTAAAAAATTCAAAAAAGGAGAAATGATCAAAATACAAAAAAATCAGAAAGTTCAAAAAGCCAAAAACATTGAAAAGCAGAAAAAAAGAAAAAGGAGAAAATTGAGCATGAAGAAATCAAAAACATTCAAAAAATAAAAAATGTTGTCTTGGTGAAAACCTAGCAAATAGGCGCCTTGATGATATAAAAAAAATAAAAAATAAAAATAAAAATAAAATTGCAAAAGAGAAAAATGCCTTGGTGAAAACCTAACAATAGGCGCCTTGGTAGCAAAAAAAAAAAAAAAAAGAGAAAAAGAGCAATAAACCCAAAAGGTGAAAACTTGGAAACAGGCGCCTTTTGTCCCTTAGGTCTTTCCTAGTCACATTTATACATATTGCCTTTCACCATCTCATTTGTCCATATCCTCATTGCATCCGTCATTTGTGCATAAGTCATAATAAAATGTTTTAGCTGCATTTGTTGCATTCTAGGTCTCATTTTCCCTAAGTTTCACATTGATCACATTTATCACCTGGGGGCAATCATCATGTTTTTTGGTACCAAACGGATTCAAAAGTGTACAATCTTGGTCAAACAATAGAAGTAGATTTTCAGATTTAGAGGAGAGATTTTGGAACCTTTGATGGATATCATTGTTCAACCCTAAATAGTTTGATCCTACAACATGATCCTTGAGTTTCATTGACTTATTTTATCAGGATTAAAAATTGACAACACCTAAATGATCAGAATGTTTGAAATTATTTTTGAAAATCTTGATACATTGCTACACACTTGAAATTTTTGATGAGTTTTTCATTGACTTTTTTGAGTCATGTCTTTTTAGCTAATCAATGATGTTTCGACTAGATTGGCGATGATGGAGACATGATATTTTCTTGGCTTTTGTGTGACTATTTTGTGGGAGGTTCTTTAACTTATGTGAATTCATCTAAGGACATGGTCATCAAAGAACCATCGAGGACATTCATATAGGAAGAAGGGTTAACCTTTGTTTGTTTACAAAAAAGGATAACTTGGATATTTAGATCTTCAATATCTTAATACTAAAATCCACTTGCAACATTGAATCTGTTGAAACTGGTATTCATACTCCCATAGTTGGTCATTCAACTAGTGAGGATTGTACCAGGTTCCTAAACGAGGTTACCAACTGAGATGAAAGTCATATTCATATTCTTATGGTCACAGTGGCACTAGTAAGGATTGTATCGACTCCTAGTTCCACAATGCTCAATGATGAAAATATATCTCTTTTGCAATTCTTTCGCAAAAAGCTAGTGACCTTTAGTTGCATTGCATTACATTTTCATGTTAGATTAATTGCATTATTTAGAGTAAATTCTCCAAGTACAAAGGGGGTTCATAATTTTTAGGGTTACATCATAATTTCAATGGTTTCAAATAAATTTTGTGAGATTATCTTTTGCATTCATAACATTAATCATTAATCATTATTATTACATATCTTGATTGAAAACAAAAGAAAAGAATACATTAATCATTATTCATTTATCTTTCATCTTTTAGATTTGCATTTCATAAATTAAAGTTGCATACATCAAAATTCAAAAAGATAGTTGCATTCATTTACCTTTGCACTAAGTATTGCATCCATATCATTGCATTGCATCAACCATACATGATAAAATCCAAATCATATAGTAGTTTCATAATCATCATTTTGCATCCATCTATCTATGTCGTATTCTAAGATATTGCATCTATAGCATAAATAACAAGTAAGTGCATCATAGACATCATGTAGATATGCATATAAAGGAATCTCACATCAAATCAACATCAAAGGGAAATCAATCAAAGATCATCATAGATAAACATCCATCATTAAATTTCCATAAAAATTCAGTATATCAAAGATACATCGACAAAATGATCCATACATCAAGTCCTGATCAAAACTACATATGATACATCAATACAATATCTGGATATCAAGCTCATATCTCAAGACCCAGCTGGGGCACCTGATCCATCTCCAGCAACACCTGATCCATCGAGACCCATCTCACCTGTTATATCTTGAGTAGAAGGTGGCGCCTGACTCATGCTAGAACTCATAGGTAACTGAGCTATCATAGCTAAGAACTATTGTAACATCATAGTAACCTGATCTAATCGTCTAGTAAGTGTAGTCATCCCTACCTGTGATCCTCGCACATCATGTACTAAGTTGTCAATAATAGGAGGAACTGGAGGTGCCTGAGGTGCCTGAAGGGCCTATGGTGCTAATGGAACCTATGGTATCACCTATGCTGCACTAACTTGTGGATCTACATGAGGGGGTACCTATCCTTATCTCTGCAGAGATGCTGGTCTTTGTTGATCCTAACCCTACAAAGGAACCTACCTAGTTGCCTATACTCGTCTATGTCTCTGTCCTTCCTAATCTGGAGTTAGAATGGCCTGAACATGTCTCTGCATCAGAATCTATACCCACCTCTGTCTAGGCTGACTAAACCTACCACCTTGAGCTCTAACATGTCCACCCTACATCTGAGGTCCTACATCTCTCTGTACCTGAGGTACTCTTTGTACTCTCTACCTCTAAGGTCTACCATCGCCACCGACATCATCTCCATCTCCATCATTACTAGACAACTTATCAACATCAGGAATCGGCTCTGCTGGATCTGTGAATCTAGTGAAAATGCTGAGAAAACCACTCTTGATACTCAGTGAAAATACCTGCATCGGCCACATGATCCATTATATCCCATCTAACATGGCCTAGCTACTTGATCTCTGAACATGCAAACTAATAATCAACCTGATCTCCCCACATGGATCGCTTTGCTTTTACTCTAGCATACAATTCCATACCCTGCGGCATATCCTTCACTCGGCCAAACTGATGGAGAACTCTCCCAAAGAAGAATCTCTCTATACATAGTGGTGATCAACCAATCATCCACCAAGGAGAAAACACATATGGACGCTCATCATCATCCTCTCTCCATCCCTCCTAGCCCAAGTATGGTCTCCATACAACCTGATCAATATCGTCGATGGTTCGACGCCAGAACTCAACCTTTCCCAGATGATTCTAGACAATCATACCATCATATAGAAATGTGTAAGGATATCCTTGAGCTCGCACTCTTGTTGATATCGGTCTCATAATTGGGATATGCTCCCAGGTCCATAGCTATAACAATACTGCTCCTGTAGAAATAGCCACATTGTGCCTATATACCACCTCGTGAAAATCATAATACAACTGCGCTAGCACGCAAGATCCCTGGTCTAATCTCTGAGGATGAGCAATCAAGTCCTCTAGTATATGGCCCCATCTAATTGAAAAGCCATGCCCTCTCTTATTTGGTAAGAGAAGTTCTCTAATCAAGGCCCCTATTAAATCTAGCAAAGTAGGAAATGAAGCAAATTGCGCCCATGTAATGCTATCATCACCAATAGTAGCATCTTTGAATACCCATCTACATGCACTGCCATCATAGATCTGATCATAGTAAACCCGCTCTCCATGGGTCAAGATCCTCAGTAATCTGTATACATCCTCCAGCGTGATGGTCATCTCGCTGAGGGGTAGATGGAATGTGTTATGGTCAGAGTGCCAATGCTCTGCCATAGCTGTCAATAAACCTCAGTTCAGCTAAAACCGAGGAAGATCTAGAAGGAATCTGAGCCCACATGTCTCGATTGTACGTCTCTTTGGAGGGGTCAACTCATCCACCAGATCAAAGACCCAAGCCGCTACATTTGGTACATACAACTTACGGTAATGTGCCTACATTTTGTAAATGAAGGGAATTATATTAGTATATTTCTATTGGTGGATCATTTCGAGTGAGTCAAACACATTAAAACTATCTTCACCATTTTTTGAGCACATCAACCTATTGTTCCTGACCTCTAGATCTTGAGAAGGGATCAGTTTGTAATAGATTTTAATCAATTTGATTGACACATCAAACATTCACTAGTATGATTTTATTATAATATCCTAAACACTAATTAAACATCATGGAATCACATCTTTTTAGCTTGGCAATCTATCTAGTCATCTAGATGATCAATCAAAGACAACTTGTCCTATTTTAAATCAGGTTTTCATCATATAACATGCTATGTGTCATTTCATTATGCAAAAGCATCATTTCATGCTACACATCATTGAAAACATCATACACATCATTGTAGGATTTGACAAACGTCAAATCTTCCCAAGAAACCTGCATGCAAGACAGTTACAAAGAAGAAGAAGCAGACAAAAGATAGAAGGATCTATGGAGGCCAAAAAGCCAGAGACAGCTTGTGCTCAAGAAAACAATATATTGATAATATGTTTCTATGATTTACAAACTGATGTAAAAACTCTGTAATGATAAACTAAGAGGTGAATCCTTATAAAGGAATCACGAAACCCTAAAAGGGAAACCCTAAGGTTAGCTGAAGCAAACTAGAGTGAATAGGGAAGTTACTAATTAGATCATAATGATTTAATTTAGTAACCCGATAGACTATTACTCTAACACCCCCCCTTAAGATAAGCTTAGGGAGAAGCCAAAACTAGGAAACTACTGCAGAAAGCAGGAAAGATGGGTCCCAACAACTAGGCCTGATCAGGTACCCAAAACAAAAGCAAACTAGATGAAGGAAACTGAGCCTTCAATCTAGGGAAAAAGGTGTCCCAGAGAAAGGAACAAGAAAAAGAGCAAGAAGCATCTCCGAAGCATGTCTGAAAACTCTGTTAGAAGAAACTGCTAGAACCCCCACTGAAGTGCATGACCAGGTAGAGAAGACAAGTGTCTGAAGAGCTGATCAATCAAATCAAGAAGCAATAGAACCAACAGGTAAACCCCCCCATAATGCTGAACTGGGAGAGGTGACAGGAACACTGAAATGCAGTACCAGAAACAGCTGCAAAAGAAGAACCAGGAACACCAACAGTGCAACAGAAGCACACACACAGGATAAAGGGCGGTGTCAAAGACACATGACATGGGCTAATGTCATGGAAGGTACGCTCACTTGACAAAAGTGGATGCGCCTAAAGTGGCAAATGCATCATAACCCCCCATGACACTTTATAACAGAGTGCGAGTACTAAAACTGAACCAGGTGTACAAGATCCAAAAATGTAGAAGAAGGCACTTTATCTCAGTGCGTTTACAGAACAATGATGCAACAGAAGGAGCATGCAAGCTCAGAAGTTAGAAAGAAGAGTGAGCTATGAACTCAGAAGAATAGATCCCAGGACCTGTAGAACCAAGCACTCCACCAGAGGGCATAAACTTCCAAACATGAAGGAGTGAAAACCTAGAGTAGAATCTGGGAAAATAACCTCTACCACTGAATAGTACACTGAATCAGCTTTCCGACGATATCTCGTTTGCCAAAAAAGGAGTCTGGATGAGCCAGATATGACTCCCGAAAGGCAAAACAAAACATCGGACTTCAACAGCAAAAAACACTATTGAAATAGTGGAACCAAAAACCCTAACCTCCACCATCGGAAATTTCTCGGAAAGAGCTTTCCGACGATATATGAAAGTCAGAAAAATACCCCCGTATGCTCCCTGTAAAGTGAAAACAGACAGGTACCCCCAAAAAAGCTCCAAAAGGACCAACAGAAGCCCCAGGGGCTAAAAAAAAGAGGCCCCTGGGCGCATGGCGCACCCAGGGGGCCAAACCGCAGCCCTCGGTCACGCATGTGACCGCGCTGCATAGGGCATAAGCCTGCGGGGCTGACAAAAACTCCCGCCACCGCTGGCGGAGCGGCGGTGAGCGGGTGGCCACTGCGGGCGGCGCAGAGCGGTGGTGCCGACGATAAGGAGCACCGGCAGAGGAGTTGCACGGGCGGCGTGGGCCGCTGTGGGTGGTGGGGCCGTGGTGGAGGGAGCAGCTCGGGCCATGGGTTACCGGCGGAGCGGAGCGCAGAGCAAGTGCTGGCGGGTGGCGGGTGGGCCAGGGGGCTGGCGGAGCCGAGGGACTGAGCGCAGAGGCCGGTGGGGGCGGCTGAGAGCTGCAGAGCGGGCTGGGCGCTGGCCGGTCCGTGGCGGAGCGGTGGTGACGCACTGGCTGCACGTTTTAAAACAAACCACCCGCGCCAAACCAAACCAAAAATAATTTTAAAATGATTTTTTTTAATTTTTTTTTTAATTTTTCTCGTCCGTACGGCCCGTAGGAGGCTGAAAAAATTCCCCAGAAGCCCCAGTGTCCAAATCGGACAAGCTTTATATAGTTTCTAGGGTTTTTGGGCCTTCTGAACGCAATGGCAGTGTCTATTTGGGCCCAAAATGCCTCCAAAAATAGAAGCCCCCCAGAACCAATAACCAAATGCCAGAAAACGCCTGACGAACTGCAAACCCTCTGTGCTTCAACTAAGAATGAACAGCGAACAACATATCAGCTCTGATACCATGTTAAGATTGCTAAACTGCAATCTTCCCAAGAACACCTGCATGCATAGCTATTACATAAACAGAAGCAAAAGACAGAAGATAGAAGGATCTATGGAGGCCAAAAAGCCAAAGACATCTTGTGCTCAAGAAAATAATATATTGATAATATGTTTCTATGATTTACAAACTAATGTAAAAACTCTATAATGATAAACTAAGAGGTGAATCCTTATAAAGGAATCACGAAACCCTAAAAGGGAAACCCTAAGGTTAGCTGAAGCAAACTAGAGTGAATAGGGAAGTTACTAATTAGATCATAATGATTTAATTTAGTAACCCGATAGACTATTACTCTAACAATCATTTAAAGTGTTGGAGGCATTTCTTTACAGCATACGTGGCATTTGCAAAGTCTACGTGTTATTCAAACAATGATACACGTCATCAAAGTCTTAAGGGTTTCCTACGTGTTATTTCCAACATGGGGTTCACATTTTGACCTAATTTATATGTAGATTTTAAATCTTCATAGGCATCATTTGACTACGTGGACGCGATATTTCCCTAGTCTAAGCATCATTTAAATGTTCCTACGTGGCATTTTTCTAACTCTAATCTAAAAAGCATGAAAATTGACATTAAATGCTATAAAAAATGAGCAATAAATGCACCAGGAAGGATCAAATCACTCATCATAGGTCCATAGTCAAGCGGTCTCTAATATCGTCATGCTCTCTCGAACTGACGCCATCAGATAGGGACCACCATTGCTCTCAATCATAGTAAAACCAGAGAAAAATCTCAATAGTGAAAAGTGAAAATGAATAGTAAATTTGGGTTTTTTAACCTATTTAATCTATTTTGACCTAATTTTGGAGAGATGTTTACCCCCCGGGACTTAAATTTGCATTTTCTACATACTAGGGCATCTTGTGATCTTATCATCATTCTTCTTAATGTTTTCAGAAATGAAATCATTTAGATATAGTTTTTTATCAATCACATCATATTAGGATTGGGACATCAAAATGTTTTCATTTCTCAGGGGGTATATCATCAGATCATCAAAATTGAAAATCTGCATCATCCGATATCAAATGTGGGGCATTAAAATTTCAAACTTTTATTAGTGGGGCATCACATCAAGTTCTGCATCAAGTTTCACGTCAAAGTTTCACATCAAGTTTCGCATTAGGTTTCACATCAAGTTCTACATCAGTTTCACATCAAGTTCTACATCGGTTTCACATCAAGTATCACATCAGGGTTTCACATTGAAGTTGCACATTAGGTTATCAGTATCACATAAGAGTAGTTTATCAATCAATCAATCAGTATCAAATCTGCATCAGGACATGCAGTTTTCTTTGAATTAATGCGCTTCACACGTCAATTCAAAGAGGGGCATTTGTAGACACCCAAAATTGACCAGGTATCTTAGTATTATAAAAAATATGGAAATCTCAGCAAATCTCATCAAAATGCTTAAAATGCTTCAAAATGGGTCAAAATCAAATTAAATGAACATTTATCAATCAAATTGGATTAAATCAAATAAAATCAAAGGATTAATTAATCATGAAATCAAATAATCAAATATAAGCCTAAAAGGAATCAATCAAATTATATAATTGATTTTAATCAATTAATTGTATAGTTTAAATCAAAAATCAAAGTGAACCTATTCACCCTTACATGGCTAATTTAATTAATTGATTGAATTAAATAAATCCTAATTTATTTCAACATAATTTGATCAACCAATGAGAATTGAGGACTTTGTCTCTTTGTCCCAACCTTTGAGACAACCAAAATGGTCCTCCCATTTGAAACCATTTGAGAGATCAAACTCAACCAAGGATTAACCCATGGTCAATTCACTCTACCCCCTACCCTTGGGATTTTACTATAAATACAAGCCATTTCTAAGAATAAGCATATCCTAAAAAATTTGAATGCATAGCATCCTCATTATAGGCAATTTTATAGCAATTTGAGCAATAGTGAGAGCAAATTGAGAGATTTTATCATTTATCATGAGAATTTGAGTTCATCTTTGAGATATTTTGAGAGAATTGAGAGATAGATTAGGCATTTATCATCAATTTCTCATTCTAGGATGGTCACTAGTGGAGATTAAGCCTGAGAGCTCTACTTGCAAAGCCTAGTTAGAGAACCATGGAATGTTATGGATGTTAAATTCAATTCTTTAGATTAAATTGTTTTTTTATTTCCATAGAATTATTCTTGATTATCCTAATTTCATGAAGATGTATTAACTCACACACACTTACCATTATCACTCTCAAAAGTTCCTTTAGATATCTGAACCTTAATGTTTGCACCAACCCTTGCAGTCATCTCAGATTTTCTACAAATTCTCAAGTTCCTCCTTCCTTTGTCTTCATCCTTCAAAGGAATAAAAATAAAATTTTGTCCGTCTTTTAGGATAGTAAAGAGGTTCCTCTTACAGTCATGAGTAGCCTCTCTATCATACTGCCAAGGTCTTCCAAGTAACATGACAAGAACTCATCTCCACAATGTCACATAATACTTCATCCTTATAAGAACCAATGTGAAAACTTACCACGCATTTCTCCTTCACCTCCACTGCATGATCTTCTTGTAAGCAACTTATCTTATAAGGATAAGGATGTTTCAACCTCCTTAAAATAAGCTTTAGAACCATATCCTTAGAAACCAAGTTATCAATACTTCCTCCATCAACAATCACCTTAGAACATTTACCACCAGACTTACACATAGTCCTAAACAATTTCTTCCTTTGACAAGAATCAACTTGTTTCTTGGGCAGAAATGTTCTTCTAAGTAAAAGATTCACACCTTCCACCTCGGGTTCATTCTCTGCAACTTCATTCACCATAGCATTTCGGTGACTACCGACCTTCTTATCTTCCTGGGGACATTCAAATGACCGATGTCCTTCTTCACCACATTTATAATAGGTACCTTTGAATACACTTCGACCTGCCTTTCTCCTCGGTTCAATAGGTTTCGGTTCCTCCTCAACTCTTAGTTTATCCTTTACTGACTGCTCTTTCTTCTCTTTCTCTCGGGAGTTACCTTCATGTATCCTTTTCAACTTATCTTCTGCCTTCAGTGCATACTGATAAGCATCCTCAACCGAACCAGTATTCAACATGCCAATCTCATCCTGGATATTAAATTTGAGACCATTAACATATCTGGCGACCTTTTCCTTAGAAATGTCCCTATGTCTAGATCTAATAGTCATCTTGTAGAACTCCTTAGTATAGTCTTTCACATTGAGATCTTTTTGCTTCAAATTCTACAACTTCTTAAACAACTCAAGTTCATAGTTGGTAGGTATGGACTTAGCTTGCAATCATCTCACCATTAATCTCCACCGAGTGATTTTCATCTCACCTTCTTCCTCCCTATCTCTCTATAACTCTTTCCACCATAAGGAAGCATTTCCTTTTAGCTTAGTTTGTGCTCACCTCACTCTAAGATGATCTCCAATATCTTCCAGCTCAAAGTAGCCTTCTAATTCACCGATCAAATCAATCAAGTCTTTAGGGTTCAATGTACCTAAAAATTTAGAAACTTCCATCCTATGACTTGTATTCAACCGAGCCATAGATCTTTCCAACTGATCAGCTCTGTCATCTCTACTATGTCTAGCATCTTTGGTAGAAGCTTCAAAATCTTTGGCAACTTCCTCATAGCCATCCTTTGTTCCAGGGTTTCTCTACAAACCAGTAATAGCCCTCATGATTTTAGCTACCATCTCATTCTTCATCACCTCTATCTCAGATCTAAAGCTTTCTATCACTTTTTATTCCACCTCATCAGAGAGATTTGCAATCACCTTAGGGTCCAATATTCTCAGAGGCATCTTTAAATCCTCTGCAGAAAATCCACCCCGACCATCTCGTGATAACCTCAAAGTTGTTGTTGTGTGTGTGTAAATGGGTACCTGTTGAAAATGACACAAACACTCTATAGGTCATTGCATTAGCTCAAATGGTTAGTTAAAACGTTAGAAACCACTAATATTGGCCTATTGCCTTCTAACTAGAAAGAGTGTAATTAGTTGCATATCAGCCCTCTGAATATGCTCCAAATTAGTGACCAATACTATCCTAGCATGAAGGATTTGATTAAAAACAAGCTAAAAATATGAAAAGCATACAATCTAGCTTTAAAACATGGAATGAAAACAAAGAACTAGCATGCTAAAATGGATGAAATGTGAGTCTAGAGTGAAGCTAACAACATAACAATGTATTTCTGATCTAAGATGAAGGCTTCTTTGCTCTCAAAATAGGCTTCTATTTATAGAAGAATGGGAGAGAGAGAGGGGGGACAAGGTTCATTTATGAACTTGGAGACTCATAAATGAATATGTAAGAGCCTTTAATACCCAAGGTATTAATAAGGCATGGGAGAGACATGGGCTTAAGGTCTTCATATTAATGAAGGCATTAATGAAGGCCTTAAAGAGGGAAGGGAGGATGTAAGAGAATATGGACTTTAAGAAAGTCCAGCT
>MU224294.1:27310-38335 GCA_018584345.1 Thuja plicata | reverse complement strand
TATGGCTATAATAGTTAATGTAAATCAGTGATAAAAATCACCTAGGATATTAAATTGATTAAAAGAATTATGCCAAGCAGTAACAGGGTCGTTTGGACATAAATCAAGGGTATGATCACACTTAGGGCAAATAGGGTCCATAGTTGTGATAGACCAAATTCAGGTGGTTACAGTTGTAAGTGCAAACTTCAATCTGCCACCTCGTGAACGACTAGACCATGGTTCACAAGTTCAGGAACATAGATCTGCAACCAATCTCCATGAAGGAACAAACCAAATCAACCTCGCTTTGATACCACTTGATGAAGTGCGAAAGGATGGAGGGTCTATAAACAGACTGTCCAACCAAACTGCTTAACATAGAGCAACATAAAACTCAAGAACATAAGATATGAACAAAAATTAGTTTTTATTCATTTAACCAATCATTACATGCAACATGTTGGGTTGTAAGGCCTTCCCGGTTACAACCAATACATTAACAAATTCAAAAATTTCTCACATGATCCAACTTCACCAGCCTACCCTACAGCTAAGTGAAAGAAACCAGATCTAAACTTGTGCTCGCAAGCCACCAAGAAATCTTATAAGTTTCTTTCTTACCCACTTAATATTATCTTCTATCAAATTGTTCTCTCCTCCTCCCTCCCTAAAATTCTACCTACACACTCCTTATATACAACACATCCACAAGTCGGTTTCACAAATAATTACTAAAATTACATTCGACCCAATACAATCCATGATGAATCATATGAAGTGACCCAATCAACTGAAAACAAATAATAAATACATAGAAGAAATCACCAAATCAGATTTAGGTCCACACAAGATCCAATGCATCAAATCTACATGTCTTGAAACTCTGAACAATCCCAATGAGCTCCTTAAATCATGGCTAAAATCTCGAATGTTTGCCCAATCCATAAAATCTAGTCGGTGAACTCATCAACCGAAACCTCCATGTCACTACCGAGAACAAACAAATCCATCGAGCATGTTTGGTGAATCAATGCTGCCAATAGACACCGAGTCTGTTCAGTGAAGAAAAAACTCCTTCCACCAAGAATTGAGCACTGAAATGACCAAGAACAACCAGACTCCACCGAGCTCTGCCAACTCACCTACCGAGCACCAAACAGAACTTAAACATATTTTGGTCGACACAGGATTTCCAGTTTCCCTAGGATGCTCCTGCATCACATGTCCTATGATCTTCAACATAAGATATAAAATGCCAATCTCATCTTTCATTCCATTATCAATGGATATTGATCTTTATTTACTTTACTCACAAGATTTTCTTTTGTTTAGAGAAATATTCCTTTAAGACATACCTAGTGCAGGAACAAAATTATATGTAAGATATCTTCACTTCTCCCCTCCATCAATATGATCGATAGTTACCAAGACAATCAACCAATACCCATAAGGAGGAGTGATTCTACGAGTATAAGTCAAGGATCAAATTCATTGTCTTACAACCTATCAAAGGATGTTATTCTGATGTTAATGGTGGTTCATATGAACTTTATATTATTCCAAAAGATATTGTAGTAAGAAGTGATCATTTTTGGAAGCAATAAATATAGATATGAAACTTCATTATTAGCATATACACCAAGGAATCATCACTCACATGCAACATCATATCGATGGTACTAGTGTTGGTTAACTCATCATGTTGGAAATGTTCTCCTTCCAAGGTTTTGGGAAAATTATAATATTCAAAGAAATATCAGAATAAAATAGGATATCATGGACTACAATGATTGTAGTATATTCCCAAAAATGGATTTTATTGATGAGGTCCTCAAGCTCTTTGATAAAATTCTAGAAAGTGGAAGAGATGTTGTGGCATCAAGTTCCATGATAGTAGAATATGTGCATAATGGAGGTTTTGAAGCTCCTTGGGGAAATGAAGTGGACGGGCATTACTCCTAATATGATCACCTTTGCTGGTGTTCTCCCAAAATATGCCAACCCTATGAAGTGGGGAGAATCTCTTTGCAGACATCATTAGAAGGGGATGTAACTCTGATGTTTTTTTGGGGAGTGTCCTTGTTGATATGTATGCCAAATGTGGGAGCATAATTGATGAACGCAAAGTATTTAACATGATTCAAGGGCCAAATGTGGTTGTTTGGAATGCAATAATTATAGGCTATGTTATGCATGTGGAAAGCAAGTCATCCATCTCCTTGAACAGATGCAATCTTCAGGCACAAAATCAGACCATGTAAGTTTTGTTTCTATTCTCTTTGTTTTTTGCCATGCAGACCTAGTTGGTAGTGGTTGGAAATACTTTTCTTGCATGGATCAACACTATGCCATCATACTACACACACAATGAACGAGAAGATCAATAATGCACCAACAGTGTTGTGAGATAAGTAAATTTATCTCTACATATTCAATCATTGTGAGATAATTCCACACACACAACCTTACTGTTGCACTAGTCCTTATTGTCAAAATGTCAATAAAGATAAATAATTATTGTATGGGGCTGTCAAAATTTAGTCCTAGTTTGGGACAGTGTCAAAGCACTCCAAATTATCTATTTCTCAGAGGGAATTATCTTTTGACTACAAGAGATAATTATTTTTATGATTATACCTGTTGATCATGAATTTATGTAGTTAATTCATGCAATAACTTAGAATAGTGAATCATGAATGTTTCTAACATTATTATTTCCCTTCGCAATAGTTTACTTTTATGAACTATTTGTAATCTCTCTCTAAAATGCCTTCAGGATGAATCAAGAAGCATAAGATATCGCATTCAAGGGAGAAATAAATTGATGCTTGCAATCATGGGACTCAGTTGATCCAAGAGGAGGAAATATCATTCAGAGGGAGTCTAAAATTTCATTAGAGGTAACCTTGGAGGTCAAGAGGTTGATACATATACTTGGAGAAACCAAAGGGAGTCAAACTATCATGAATGTTTGGTGTAGCCAAGCCTGGGGATAAATCCACAATTTATTACATTCACTCATGTTATTATTGAATCAAACATGTATATTTATCTACAAGAAATTTCTCTTGCAAGCAATGTTGTGATCATTGAACAAATAAATCATGTGCCAGATGATGAGATTCTCTTGGAGTGAGATATCTTCCATGATTAGAGTATGTGAACAAGGGTGTGCTTAAATGATAGAGGGATCAACTAGAGTATCTTCATTAGTTGACATCCTAGGATCTTGATTCAGAGGGAGTAGACCACATCGATATGGTTTCTCTAGTGATTAAGAAATTGCATCAGTCAAAGGATCATGATTCATGGGATGGAGTCTCATGTGTGTAGGTTAGAATTTCATTATCATGACACCTAGGTCATGATATTCCTAGATATATGGATACTTGGTGAGCTTAGGAGTCACCAAGACTGATGCAATTCTATAATTCATGATAGATCAAAGCATATATAAATTCCCTATCATTATATTAGAGACATGGTGAAAAGGAATGTTATTCAATTGAGATATATATAAATACAAGTGAAAAAATAGAAGAAATTCTCACCAATAATCTCTCCAAGACCAAGGTTGAATATCTTTGAGGTAAGCTTGGTAGGGTAGAAAATGTAGCCTTAACTAAGATTGAGCATGAGCAATATTTATTGTACTAATATATACTATAATATGTTTAATGTGTAAACTCTTATTATCTGTTATGACTTTTATGTCATGTGTGTGACTCCATGACTTAATTGGTTTATGGGCCCCTATGAACATCATTGAGAGGTGACTATATTTCAATGGTGAACATTTGTATTTCTGATTATTATTATAAGGTGAGGACTTTATAATATTTAACCACACCATCATGATGGATATCATGAGACTTGATATTTGTGGACATGTCATGATGGTTGATATCTCTTAAATAATATCAAATTGATATGTGGATATCATGAGACGTGACATCTATGAATAATCCATGATAAATGATATTTATACTGAGATATTCATGGTGGATATTATCTGACATAATATTCATGGATATGTCATGAGTTAATATCCTTATGGTAGGTATCATGTGACTTGATAGATGTGCACATACCCTTAGGGTGAGCTTATGGTAAATATCATGAGACTTGATATTATTGGATATGCCATAACTCCTGATATCATGGCGGTGTGATATCTTTCTCTCACACAAGTTTATGGTGGATGTCATGAGACTTGACATCCGTGGATATGCCATAACTCTTGGTATCATGGTGAGGTGATATCTTTTTTAACACAAGCTTATGGTGGATATCATGAGACTTGATATTCGTGGATATACCATAACTTTTGTTATCATGATGAGGTTATATATTTATTTCTCACAATAAATAGATCTATTATGTATACATTATGGATAGAAGTACTCCTCCCTAACTAAGAGGGAGTGTTCAATATAAATAGCTTTGGTCAGATTACTCTAACCGATGTAATCAAATGGATAAGTGGCCTATTGGTCTTGAACATTTGATCTCTATCCTTACAATATACTGATCTGATTATCTGCTATGATTACGGTTATCATGATTAATCTCTATTGTGAATGATTAATAATCAATGAATTAATAATCATCGATCATGTATATATATTTAATAATAGTTGTATTATTAAATATATATAATAAACTATATTGCAATGATTATTAATCATACTATTGTTGAGTGTATCGATAATATTGTATCGATATTAATCATGAATATCATAGAAGATATATCGATCATGTATTTGTTAATGATCATTGAATAATTTTTAATATCAAATGGAATTTGTTATTGAGAAAGACATGTCTCATGTAGAGACATGTTTCTACACAAGACATGTCTCTTGCACTCTTATTGATGTAAGGTAGGGTTACGGGTTGCTCTGGTGTCCTTACTAGCTATAAGGACTTGCTTAGGCTTTCTCCTAGCCTATCAGGGTTCACTTAGATACCCTACTCTATATAGGATTCCAATTCTATCCTTCTAACTACCCCACCTAGTTACACCAATACAATTGCTTACCAAACCAAGGGTTCTACCTTGCTGTCCACCTTGCATATTCACACAATATGACTCTTGCTTGTTTCATAGTGAATGGGGGATGTTTTCAGGTGTTATTCAATCCTTTTTCACCTTCTGGTTACAAATCAAAAGAGTTTAGTGACTGAAACTCTCAAAATTGTCCACTTTGCACCAAATAGGGCTACTAGAATTAGCCCTATTTGAGAGGTTTTCTCCTCTTTACTCCAAAATATCCTTAACAAGGTGATAAAAAAACTTGATATTTGAGTACCCTTTGTGAGACTCACAATATTTTTAAGGTCTCCACTCTTGAACCTGTCCGTACACTGGAAAGTCACAACTTGGCCTAAAAATGAGGGTTTCAAGTTGTCTTGGACTATCCCTTCTAGGGTCTCTTGAAAACTATAGAAAAAATCCACTTGGGAATCCCTCCTTCTGGATTCTGATCCTTTACACATCCCCCTAACTTCTTCCAATCTTGGATTGAATCTTTCAATGCATTCAACCCACTACCTTTTGCTTACAAGCTCTGATGTTGCCTAGTTGGGTGCTATCAAATCGCATAGGGCATCATGGCAATGCCATCAAAACTCATTTCTGAGGCCCCTCCTCTTGCAAAAAATATATATTACAATTCCACTCCCAAATACCAAAAATCCATAAAATTTCTATGGTGGGGAAAGGAGTGGCAAACACATTTTCACAGACTACTCAAACAGTTGCAGTAGACTGCCTAGAAATGAATGATTTTTAAAACTAATCAAAATGACTTATTCCTAAATTTCTCAATGAATGAAAAAAGTCTATGTGGAAATTTTCAACATTGATCCATGCATATATCATTATTTTCAATCCATTAACCCTTACATACAACCAAAAACTCAAAAACTGTACCACTATTATACTAGAACTTGAAAAAGCTTTCACGCATGAGAAGATGACCTCAAATGAACTTGTTACCTGAATGGAAAAATTTTATTAGATCATTACAGACATGGATCAAATTATAAAACATAGTTCTAAGTCTATTCTCAAGTGCATGCAACCAAAATGCACAAAAACAGTGTTCTTCAAAAACTTAGAATTTTCATTAATGCAAAATTCTTCTTCTCTATTACAGATTCTTGCTCATGGTTTTGGGAAGGTTTCCCATATCCTAAGTAACCTCCCATAATATATTTATGCATTAAAAAACATCATTCCTTCATCCAACTTGGTCTGCAACATATTCTTCAAAATTGTCATGCAAAATCCAAAAGTTGTCATAGCAACTTTTTTTTTTTGTCTTTTTGTCTTTTTGGATTTTCCTATCAAGTAGGACTTGGGATATTTTTGTGGCATTGCATAAAGTATGTTAATGATTTCTAGGCATTATTTATCCTCTCGACAATCATTCTACCATCTTTTCCCATTTTTAGCACTTTTTGCCAAGTTGACAACTTTCACAAGAAATGGCAACTTTTGCAAAATCCTTCCAACCTTTTATGATTGTTCTCCAATTGCTTGCATATGAAATATAACCAAAATAAAAATCATTAAAAACATAGCCTAAGCTTATTCAATTGTCTTTTCCACTCTAGGACTCATCTCTGCAATATATGTAAGAAAACACACAAAGCAACTCCTAAGCAACTATCTAGTCATGGATTGACCTAGTCATATCCATCTTAAGGAAATAAAGTAAATGAAGTTATAAGGTCCACACAAACTCTCCTAACTTTGCTAGAGTCGGTACATGCCAGAATCAAATAAGAAAGAAAGAAAACATAGGGGTTAATCTAGGTTTGCTCTTGCACCATACTCCCCCAAACAAAAGAAAGGTTAATCCATCCTTGGATTGAGCATGTTTGAGTCAATACCCAACCTATTGAACTTTGATTCTCTGATCAGAGTAGCATAAAAATCTTCTTTTTCATGCCATTTGACAAGGTGCTACATATAGTCTTTGTTCCTAGTCTTCTTATAGACCCTTGATTCTAGTATCTTTTCAGCTGTCATAGATGGAGTAGGGGTTAATTTCAGATCTTTTACCTCTTGTATTACCTCTTGAAGGCTCTGATCAGCATCTTGAATGGGTCCTTTATATTCTACCAAATCTGCAATGTTGAAAATCGGTGATAGCCCAATGTCTTAAGGAAGCTCCACCTTGTAAGCAGTGTTGCCATACTTTGCAAGTATCTTACATGGACCCAGCCTCTTCATTTGTAGCTTGTGAGGAATACCTTTTTTCAGCCTATTTTTGTTCAAGTGTACCATCACAAAGTCTCCAATCTGAAAATGAACATCCCTTTTTGTTGCATCCACCTTTTGCTTCACCTTTTCAGCATTTTCAATCAAGTTCTTTCTCACACTTTCATGGAATTATCTCATTGAATGAGAAAAGTCCTCAGCATATCCACTACCATGCATTCCTTCCTTCAACTCTCTAAGCTCAAAAATCCCTCTTGGGTGAAAGCCATAAACAATTTCAAAAGAACTCTTACCAGTTGATCTGTTCACTGTATCATTGTATGCATATTCAACTTGTCCAATGAGTTGGTCCCATGTTTGACCATACTCCTTTGTGAGGCATCTCATTAGGTTACCAAGGATCCTATTGACCACCTATGTTTGGCCATCTGTCTGTGGATGGTAGGAATATCCAAAAGACAAGTTAGTGCAAAGCTTTTGCCATAAGGTCTTCCAAAAATGGCTCATGAATTTGGTGTCCCTATCTGAAACAATACTAAGTGGGAGTCCATGGATCCTCACCACTCCACTAAAAAAAATTGAGCAATGTTACAAGTATCATGAATAGTCTTGCAAGGTATAAAATGTGCCATCTTGTTAAATATGTCCACAACAACATAAATACTATCATATCCTTGCCTTGTTCTTGGAAAACCAACTACAAAATCCATACTTATGCATTCCCATGGTCTGGTTGGGATTGGAAGTGGCTAATAAAGACCTGCATTGGAAGATGTTCCCTTTGCTTTTTGACACACTACACAACTCTCAACATACTGTCTAACATCCCTATTCATTCTAGGCCAAAAATAGAACCTAGTGACTAGTTCTTGAGTCCTATTGACTCCAAAATGACCACTAAGTGCCCCATTATGTTTTTCTTGGATCAAATTCTCTCTCATAGACCTTCTAGGAACACAAAGATGACCTCGTTAAACAATAAATCATTCTGCAAGGTATATTCAAAAAACTCCCATGAAATTTGTTTTTAAACTCTTTGCATACCTTGTAGATTTGGGCAAAATCTTCATATTAAGCATATAGGTCTTTGAAGCTATCAATACCTATGCTTTGTAGTTGAAATTCTTGGACTGTGATCAACCTTCTTCTCAATGCATCAACAACCTTATTTTATACTCCCTTTTTATGCTTGATATTGAAATTGTAGGCTTGTAGATACTCCACCCACTTCATGTGTTTGCTGCTAAGTTTGTCCTAAGAGTTAAGGAAGCTGAGAGCTTGGTTATTAGTGTATACTATGAATTCCTTTGGAAGCAATTAGTGCCTCCACTTCTTGAGTGCTTGGACTAGAGCATACAACTCTAATTAATAAGAAGATTACTTCTTTGCATCATTTATCTTCTCACTATGGAAAGCTACTGGTCTTCCTTCTTGGCTTATGACAGCCCCAATGGAAAAATTACTTGCATCACATTCAACAGTAAAAATATTATCAAATCTTGGAAGAAATAGAGTATGAAACTCTTCTATCTTCCCCTTGAGTGTTTCAAACCCTTTCTCATCTTGTGATATCCATTGAAAATTTGTCTTCATCCCACCTCTAATAGTGTCCAACATAGGTGCACAAATCCCATTGAAATGTCTAATGAACTTTCTATAATACTGATCTAGACCATGAAAACTTCTCACCTTAGTTGTAGCCTTGGGAGTAGGCCAACTTAGAATGGCATCAACCTTTTCTTGATCCATTTTGTGGTCACCCCGAGACAAAACAAAATGGAGATATACAAGCTCCTGTTTCATGAAGTCACACTTCTCCAAATTTATCATTAGCTTTTCATCATACAATTTCTTGAAAACAATTTTCAAATGCCTAATATGCTCCTCCTTAGTTTTTCTGAAAACTAAAATGTCATCTAGGTAGACAACAACAAACATACCAATGCATTCTATAAATACCTCATTCATAAGCCTCATAAAAGTTGAGGGAGCATTAGATAAACCAAATGGCATTACAAGCCATTCATATAAACCTTCTATAGTTTTGAAGACTATCTTCCATTCATCTCCTTCATTTATCCTCATTTGGTGGTACCCACTCTTAAGGTCAATCTTGTTGAAGTACTTTTCCTCCCCTAAACAATCCATTAGGTCTTCAATTCTAGGTATTGGGAACCTATACCTAATGGTGATTCTATTAATGGCTCTATAATAAGTACAAAGTATCCAAGCTCCTCCTTTCTTGGGTGCTAAAATAGTAGGGACTGCACATGGGCTTATGCTCTTTCTAATTAGGCCTTGGTCTAATAACTCTCTGATTTGCTTGGCTATTTCCTCATTTTGTTGAGGGGTCATCTTATAGGCAGATTTTTTGGGTAAGGTAGCTCTTGGAATGAAGTCAATATTGTGGCTAACAAGTCTCTTAGGAGGTAGGGGAGTGGGTTGGCCATCATTCACAATGTCTCTATACTCTTCAAGTATTTCTTTTACCTCATTCAGTATCTCTGATTTCTTGACAACAACTTCATCTTTTGGCTTCAATACTAAAGCAAACCCAACTCCTTCTCCTTCTCCCAGGGTCTTTGAGAACACCTTCCCATCAACCAAGAGCACAATTGGAATTGATGTTTTCATCTCTCCCTCTTCTATCAGGGACTGAATTTTCAAGGTCATTCCATCTTTCTTGAATGAGTAGGCATTCTTGGTTCCATCATGCATGGCCATTGCCTATCAAATTTCCATGGCCTTTCAAGTAGAAGGTTGCATGTATCCATGGGAAGAATGTCACATATAAATCTATCCTTGTACTTTCCAATGGTGAACTCTACCCATGCTTGTTCTCTTACAAACACATGTTTCCCTTTGTTGAGCCATGTAACCTTGTATGGGTTGTCATGTGGAATCCTCTTCAAATTTAGCTTGGTGGATGCCTCTTCACTAATGATATTATCAGTTGAGCCCAAGTCAATGATGACCCTGCACACCTTTACTATGATTTTGCACTTCACTCTAAAGAGTGCTCTTCTTTGGCTTGGTTCTTCTTTTCTAGGCTCTCTGATCAATGTCCACTTTATCACGAGGATCTCACCTTCCTCTAATTCTAAAGGTACCTCAGATGGCTAGCTTCTACAACTTGATTCTTCTTAGACATAGTTAACTTTCTTTCCACCTCCTTGAGAAGTAGAACCTTTTTCAAGACACCTATAGGCAGGATGCCCTAGCTGATTGAAATGGTAGCATTTCATGGTGGAAAAATAGGATGCACCTCTTCCTTGATTTCTACTGCTCCTTTCTCTCCAACTAGTGTTAGAGCCTTTACCTTTGCTGAAACCTCCTCTATTTTAGTTTCATTCTTGGTTTTCAGTGAGCTTGTTCTCACTTTGCTTCCTTGAATCTGATCCTCTTCCACCATAGCCTCTTTGTCCTCTTCCTTCTCTACCTCTACCTCTTCCTGTAAATTTTGATTCTGATTTCTTTTTGTTCTTCTCTTCCACTTTTAATGCAAGTTGGAAACACTTATGGACAGTTGTAGGAGTCCACAAACTGATTTCCTCTTGGATGTTCCATTTTAGGCCTTCAAGATACCTAGCCACCTTGATAGTCTTATCCTCTTGGACTCTTGACCTCAAACCCAATTTTTGGAACTCTTCAGTGTATGTAGCCACAACCAAATCTTTTTTGCTTTAAATTCTGCCTCTTTTTATGCAATTGGATTTCATAATCCTCAGGTAGGTATTGCTCCTTTACCTTGTTTAGCATGGCTTTCCAATTTGAGATTGGATTCTTACCCATCTTCTCCCTCTCTTCTTGGA
>MU224294.1:0-12371 GCA_018584345.1 Thuja plicata | reverse complement strand
GGAAAAAGGGTAGAAAGAAACATGAAATGAACCAAAGACTAAAAAGGAAATGCATCGATATAGTTTTAAGATCTATATTGTTGTTTTTGACACACAATATGACCAACATCTCAAACCATATCATATACAAACCATATTTTAAAATATCTTTACAAAAATATTTCATAACTAGGTTCAATATACTAAGGACAACATTTAAAAAGCATTGGTAAAGTTATCACAACTAAATACTAAGCTCAAACTATATTTAACATATGTATAATCATCAATTTCAAAATTTTGAAATAAAAAAGCACAACCTAAAGCTACCAAAATATTTCTTAAAAATTTAATCTCAAGACAAACGCAAAGCGATGTAAACATTTTAAAGAAAATGAAAAAAACATGAAAAGATGAACCAACATGACAGAATACTAAACAATCAATTCCATTAAAAGAGAAAATTACTTTAAGGTTGACAATGGAAAATGAATTTATTTTCTTCCTCGTCAACCTTAAAGCCTTCTAACTCAAAAAGTATTGATAATCTCAACTAATCAAAATTTTATAAATATAAAAGATTCATGAAATAATTTGAACCAAAAATCTCCTTGATAATAGTTGCATACATTAGTAAAAGATGTCATCTACATAACATATTCAACACATATTTTTGATATGTTCATGAAATTTTGATGACTATAGTTGCATACATTAATAAAAGATGTCATCTACATAAAATATTCAAGACATATTTTTGATATGTTCATGAAATTTCAATGACTATATTATAATCTCCAAATTTCAATTCATCCATATATAAAGTAGAATGACTTACATAATTTATAGTTCCAAATGAAAATTTATAATTTATAGTTCCAAATGAAAATTTAAATGTTAGATTGTATTTTGAAAAACATAACCCCCTCCCTATCTGTAATCCCCACCGTCCATTCGTTCACCTCATATGGGAACTTTTTTAATTGCCCATTCTAATTACTCTTGTTTATGTCAATAGTGGACACACTAAAATTTACCACATTTCTCGTATAGATGTTAGTTCCAAAGCAATGGATATAAGGATAAACTCACAACATTTATATTTTTATATTCTTTATTAAATGCAGTCCAGCTTTAAAAATGCACGAAATATCTCCACACAATTCAAGGATCAATTTGATTTTGACATGAACAAAAAACGTGGCCAAAACCTTTGACTTGTGAAGATAAGAAAATGACAATCAAGCTATAAAGCCCTTATTTAAGGCTCTTTGTTTTTTTATAGTCATAAATTATTGAAACAATAGGCTTCTATCAACTTTTTGAAAAATTTAACATGATCATGAGTGAAAGTCCAATATAAATTAGATTTGTTTCAGCAATATTCTAAAGCCTAAAAGATGGGACATCAATATTCTAAAGCCTAAAAGATGAGACATTTCTTTTTCAGTTTGGTGATATCTTGTCAATGGAATTCATTTTCAAGAGAATACATTGAACCTAGTTTTATGATTCATATTCACTTTGAAGTTAACAATCTTATTAATTTATTAGTATGACTCAAGTAATCAGAGTTTGAATTTTGAGTTTTTGATTGGGCCCATATTTATGTATTTGAGGTGATTTGTGTATTGATGTTGATGCATTCCATTTTATGTTTAATTGGACCAAAACTACTCATTTTGTCTCATTTAACAATCTTGTTAATTTACTAGTATGATTCAAGTAATCAGAGTTTGAATTTTGAGCTTCTGATTGGGCCCATATTTTTGTATTTGAGGTGACTTTTGTGTATTGATGTTGAAGCATTCCATCTTGTGTTTAATTGGACCAAAACTACTCATTTCGTCTCATTAAACTAATTTGTTAGGTGGAAATGGAAACAAAAATTCTAAACTTCAACTAACAACCGATCATTGAGAGGGGTATACCATAAAATGTTCAACAATATGGGTAATCTAAATTTTAATAAAAATAATGAAAAAAATCTTGATGTTAATATTATTAATTTAGTTTACCTTTAAGTATTTTATTTAAAGTCTTTATGATATTTAAAATAAATCAAATTTTAGTAGACTTATGAAAAGAAATAACATAAGTTAGTTTATAACAAATTGCATAGTTAGACGCTTTTTTCTTTTATGTTTTGAATCTATGGTGACTAGTTTTGTCTTGTATATATTGACTATTGTGTAAGATTGTATATTTGATATTAAACTTGATAGATATGTTATCTTATCTAAATCATATTATCACTCACATCTACAAATTAAACCTAATCTCTCTAGATCTCACATTTACTATCCTAGTTTACGTCCACAGGTGCAGAATCAAACAAGTTTAAATTTGCCCATGTGGATTTGAACTTAAAGATTTTAGACTTCAAATTTTAAAATACTAATATTACATCGTTTCATTAGCCATTGTAAGTCAAGAATAATATGAATTACTCCAAACTGATGTTGGATTATTTATCATTGATGTCAAGGGTTAATCAATGAAGTTTTGGACTAGAGACTATGAGGTTCTTTTGAGAAGATAAATGAGAGTTATCTCAGAAAATATAAATAAGAGCAGAGATGTTATAAATAGGTGAGGAGAAGACATAAATAAGGAGCATATCATATAAATAAGGAGATAAGATGTTTTTGATATTAATGAGCAACAAAAATTAGGATGCTCACACTTATAAGACCACTAACCGAGGGTGTATAGACACAACACACTAACAACAGGTAAACATCAAAAGTAGCCTAGAACATAGCTAATAAAGAGATAAACAAAGACTATAATTCATCAGCTTGTACCCATGAAAGTTAGCACCATAGTACAAATTAGTACCATACAAAAGAAAACAAACTAAAAAATATCCAAAAAACTACTAGTGCAACCTAAGTGGTAGTACAACCAACAATAGTTCCAAAAGCCAAGCATGTTACAAGAAAAAATATACAAGAAAGCCCCAAAGGGGTAAGGGGTCATATCCTCATTAAACCTTGTGGTGGTCGATTGAAAGAAGTTTTATAAACAATTCAAATTAATATTTTTTTAGGTTGGTTCCTTGTTAAGGTGCAACTTAATTTAAATAAAATTATATACCTTGGTTGACTCCTTAACGGAAATTATTTTTATTGGGCTCCTAAAGAGGTCCAATCTCCCAGGGTGAAGCACTTAACTTTGGACAACATATTTAATAAATAAAAATAAGTTTTTTTTGTTTGCTACGATTGACTTGAGGTATGACACCTATATTGGGAGAAATATACTTAATTAAAAATCTATCGTGTGCTCCTTTGGCCGACCTAGCTAAGGGGATGTGTTTTTTGGTTGAAGAGTCATATTGGGTGTATAACTAAAGGTTGATTAGAGGTCATTTTTATGCAACCATTTATTAAATATCTCTCTGATAAAAAAGAAAAAGAAAATCTTTAAGAGAAGATTATAAAAACTAGAAAAATGGATATTTGAGAGTAGATATATGAGTAAAAAATAGGTATTTTGAGAGAAAAAAATTAGAGATAATTGAAGAAATCATTGTGCATATTTGAGAGATTTTTTTGAAGATCATATTTCATATCTAAGTGGAATTTAAAGAGGAGATGATCAAGGGAAATTGTGGGAAAATTTTGTTGAAGACATTGAATGGATATAGGGTAGATCCAATGACATTTTAATCACTTTAATTTTCAAAGGTTGGTGCCTATTTTCAAGTTCAAGAGGTTGCTCTCTCTCTCTCTCTCTCTGGGATGTAACTTAAGTTTCCTTCACATAGTTTGAGTTTTATTTCTTTTAATAAAAATATCCACAATTTATATTTCATGTAACCACTTTTCTTTAGTCTTTAAGCATACATATCTAGTATTTTTAATGACAAGAAGTTCTAATTCATAGGAAAAGTTTGGTACCCTAACTCTAAGTCACTTTAATCTCAATTTTTTATATTTTTATTTATTTTTCAACCTTGCATAGTTAATTAAACGTTCTAGAAAATGAGATATTGGACAATATATTCATCAATATAAAAAGGCAACACATTGACATTAGGAGTGATTTTTTATTCGGGAGTAAAATTAAATAACCGACAACGAATTTATAGAGAATTGAATAATCAAAATCTTATTAAGTAAATGTACTAGAAAATGAGAGATTGGATGGACATACTCATTAATATAAAAAGACAACTTGTTGACATTTATCAAGAATCAAAGAATCTAAATCTTATTTTCAATTTGATTGACTTATTTTCAATCTTGTTGACTTTACTACCGAATATAAAAAGACAATTGGTTGACATTAAGAGTAGTTTTTCAATTCGGTAGTAAAGTCAAATAGCCTACAAGAAATTTATAAAAAGAAAAAATCAAAATCTTTAACTAAAAATGCTAGAAAATTGTTAAAGTAGTTAACGAATATGAAATTGTAAGGATTTAAAAGAATTTGCACAATACTTTCCTATAGAGATTAGTGTAGGAAGTTGTTTCCACACTTGAGTTTCCTTACAGGTCATGGGTCTTGGAGGTTGATTCAATAAAAACTTGAAATTTTTTAAATTCCTTATTGTTATGACAATTTTATTCATTGATATAAAAAAAACATCTCATTGACATTTAGGAGTGATTTTTAATTTAATAGTAAAGTTAAATAAGTCTACAAAGAGTTTAAGAATCAAAATCTTATTAACTAAATATTTTAGAAAAGGAGAGCTTGGATGGAGATATTCATTAATATAAAAAGACAGGTTGTTGATATTGAGAATAATTTTTATTTCAGTTGTGAAGTTAAATAACCTACAAAGAATTGATAAAAAAATTAAAGAATCAAATCTTATTAACTAAATATTCTAGAAAAAAAGATATTGGATGGAGATATTCATTAATATAAAAAGACATCTTGTTGACATTAGAAATGATTTTTGGTTTAGTAGTAAAGTTAAAGAACCTACGAAGAATTTATAAAGAATTAAATAATTAAAAAATCTTATTAATTAAATATTCTAGAAAGAGTCACAATCTTATTAACTAAATGTCTAGAAAGAATCCAAATCTTATTAAATATTTTAGAAAGAGTCACAATCTTATTTACTAAATGTCTAGAAAGAATCCAAATCTTATTAACTAAATGTTTTAGAAAAAAAGATATTTGGTGGAGATATTCATTAGTATAAAAAGACTTGCATGTAGATATTCATTAATAAAAAACACATGACAATTATTTTTGAAGTCGTTGCTATCATGTTAACGCATGTGAGAGAGTCACGGGTTGAAAAATAGTGGTAAGAAGATTAAAAGTATGACTAGATTCATAATTTTCTAAAGAGTATCATAGCAAACAAGAACAAGAATATGGATTGTAAGAAGACCAGATTATCTTGGGTTTCAAACTGCTTGATTGCTTGCTCAATTCAAACTTTCTACAATCTCTTCTGACGACAAACAAAATTGATCATCATAAAAACGACCACCGTGACAAAATCAGCTATATAATATTTATTTACATCAACATTTTGAATAATCGAACTCTATGATTCATTCAAACAAACCAAAGCTACAAAAATAAGAACAAGAACAAGACTATCGATAGTAAGATCGGTTTGTCTTGGGTTTCAAACTGCTTGACTGTTTGCTCAATTCAAACTCTTTACAATCTTTTCAGACAATGAACAAAATCGATTGTCACAAAAACAATCACCATGACAAAATCAACTATATAATATTTATTTACATCAACAATTTGAATCAAACTCTATGATTCATTCAAACAAACCAAAACTACAAAACTTGGTCCTATGATATGATCAAAATTTATAATTTTCTAGGATGAGATGGACGCCATGCTTGGGCTTGAGAGTGAGCACAAAGACAGGAGCATGTTTGTAGTTGGGAGAGAGGCGGAAAGAAAAGCGCGTTAGAATCAATGCAAGAACCAGTTTGGTCTCCAATAGTGTGAGAGTTTGGCCCACACATGAGCGGGGGCCAAAGGAGAAGGGCAAAAAGGCCATTGGATGCTTACAAGCCTTCGCCACCCCTCCTTCAAAGCGTTGTGGTTTGAATTCATCGGCATCGGCACCCCATATTTCCTTGTCATGGTGAATGGCGAGAGTGGGAATCCAAACTGAAAGCCCCTTGGGAATTCTCAGCCCCCCAATTTGCATATCTCTCTGGGCTTGTCGAGCCAAAAGTGAGGCCGGCGTGTATAGCCGCAAAGACTCGTTCACTATCATTCCCACCTGCATTTGCACACAATATGCCCACAAATTAGTTGGATTGTCTAACCATGCAACGAGCCTACATTGTACTTTTATTGGAAAACCACTATCTAGTTACTTGCATTGTAGGTTCATTGGAAAATGACTATCTAGTTCTTATGATGTAGCAATGTATAAGTTATAGTGTATGAAGTTCTTAAAATGTTTACTCAATATACCCATCAATTAGTTGGATTGTCTAGTTCTTAAAAAGAATACCTATCAATTAGTTGGATTGTCTAGTAATGCAATGGAACATACTTTAATTTTATTGAAAAATGGTCATCTAGTCTTCAGAATGTAACAAAGCATAAATTATAGTGTATGAAGTTGTGTCAACACCACCGGTCACTTTAATATGTTTATTTGTAGAAATCAGATTTCCACAGTCCATATTCCATCGAAAAGTGCTTCTAGATTCAACTTTGTGCATTTTATTTGCATCAATGTTTCGGACCATACTCAATGATGATGGATCATTGAGTATGGTCTGAAACAATGATGCAAATAAAATGCACACAATTGATCCAGAAGGACTTTTCGATTAATATGCTTAATCAACTACCCAATTCTTGCAATCTAAGAAAAAATAGTTATGGTGTATGAAGGTAACTTATCCTAAGAACAAGATAGTCGCATCTGTTTTATTGTCTAGCCGTGCAGCTGAACTGAGTCTAATTGTGATTTTATTGTCTAGTCATCTAACTTGTGATTTTATAGGTAAATGACTATTGAGTCTCTAAAATACACCAATACATAAGATATGGTATATGAAGGAAATTTATGCATTGGTACATTTTAGAAATTGGATTAGCTATTTCCATTTTATTGTATAGTCATACAACTAGACTGAACCTAGATTCTAAGTTATGATTTTATTATCTAACCATACAACTTATGATTTTAATAAAAGACGACTATCTAATCCCTAAAATGCACTAGTGCATAAGTTACAATACATGAAGATAACTTATACATTAAGACATCCTAAAGACTTGATAGACATGATAACATTGACCTTTGATTGTGTAGCCATGCAAGTGGGTCGACGTTGTAAAGCCATGCAAGTGGGTCTACGTTGGGATTTAACTTACGATTTTGAGGTTGGCAAGAGAATCGATATCTGGTTGGTCTTTGCCGCAGGCTGTGAGGACCTCATTGCGAGCTTTTTCTTGCCAGGAGGGATTGGAAGCGAGTAACATCATTGTCCAGGATAAGAGCATGGCTGTTGTGTCGTGCCCTGCGAAGAAGAAAGTTTTGCATTCGTCTATCACTTGCTGCATTCTCAACCTTTTGTTTTTCTCTTGTCCCTCGTCGTAGGCTTGGGAGAGCATCAGCCCAAGAAGATCCTCGCCATAGCTTTTCTTCTGCTCCACTCGCCCTTGGATAATGTCTTGCAGAGAGTTTTCCACCTCAAGCTTGAGCTTTCTGATCTTTGAGTTCACTGAGACCAGGAAGAACCTGCATCATCAGTAAAACCTTTTGAATTATAATAATATTCTTTATCTTTCTAAAAAGTATGACATAAGGGATGAAGTCATAGAAGTGATTTTCAAAGAATGAAAAGGAAAGGAAAAAAAAGGAGCTTCTATAGTCCACGTTACGCGCCATCTATTTTTGGGTTTACATATGGTTATCGGAATGTGGGACCATCTCATACTCTGCTACTTTTTGGAACAGTTACACGAATATGGGACCACCCCTAGATATGGTTACGGGGATATGGGACCATCCTGCAATGTGCTACTTTTTGGGACATTTTTGGATAGTAACATGGGACCACCTTGTACTATACCTTATTTTACCTCATTTGGAATTTGAATTTGTGACCTCTCTTTCCAAAGTACAAGTTCTCTACCACTATGCCAACTCAATCTATACTCATTAGAAGAGATATTAGCGTAGACTTATACTTCTGTATTAAAAGACAAGCTATAATAGTACACTTTAAGCTTTGATTTGCTTGCATAGCCCGTCTAAAATCGTACTACCTTTTCCAATAAGACCCACTTATAAATGTGATTTTAGATGAACCACCTAAACAATTTAAAACTTAGAATGTGTTGTTTGAAACGGCATCCTAACAAATAGAAAACCAAACTCGAAAATAATATCTATTAATGTGATTTGAAATGAACCATGAAACAAATCAAAGCTTATAATACATTGTTTAAACTAAAATTGGAATTCTACCCAACCCTAGGGTTGTCCCATATCTTAGATTTTTTCAGCTTTGAATGTATTGAAGAAGACAGAAGTACAAACATATGGTCATTAAGGAAGGATAAGGGATAGTAGCGATTGATCCACGTCGAAAAATCTCCGGACATTGTATAATGACTTCATGAACACGTGTGTCCTATATCAATACTTTTTCCACAGAAGCTGGACGAAACATATTGGAAATTTCAGTGTCAACATCAAGAAAAGCCTAAAATGATATTTCAGTGAGATGTTTACCTGCTGATTGGCAGCCATTGATATCGTCCAGCCTGGGAGGAGAGCTTTTGGAGAGAAGATAGCTGTTGAAATATCTTCCTTCCTTCCTCGAAGTTTCTTCCAAATGTCGAACGAGCAATGATGTCGCCAGCCAGGCAACTGAAATCTTTGCTCACCTCCACCTCCGCTGATCCTCCACCTCTATCTACAATTCCTTTCCATCTATCACTCATTTCCAAGGTTGAATCAATCATATGTTGCACTTGACTCTGTAAAAAAATATATATGAAAGCCCATCAAATGCATGTAAATGAAAGCAATTCAAAATCACATTCGTTTCATATTTTATATGATAAGGTTAAGATCACATTTAAATACTTAAAATAACATTTCAATCTTCGCAAAGTATGAGATTGAGATAGTGACGTATGAAAAGATCTTGATATAAGAAATGAGGTTGAGATTGTGTCTAAATACTTGAAATTTCATTTCAATCCTCGGAAAGTATGACACGAGAGATGAGATTGAGATCGTATCGCAGCAACACACCTTGATATAAGAAATGAATTTGAGATTGTGTCCAAATACTTAAAATGACACTTCAATCCTCAAAAAAATACAGCATAAGAAATGAAATTGAAATTATGTAGAAAGTACAAACCTTGATATAAGAAATGAGATTGAAATTGTGTGCAAAAACTTAAACACATTTCAATCTTCATAAAATATAATATAAGAGATGAGACTAAACTTAAAACACATTTCAATCATCATAAAAATGTAACATACTGATAGATTAAGATCGTATCTTCAGAAGAAAATATGATATAAGAAATTGAAATTGTATCCCAAAAAAATTGAAATAACATTGAATCTTATAAGAATTGAGATCACATGTCACAAGAAATAAAATAACATTCAATCTTATAAGAAATGAAATCATATCACAAGAACAAGAACAAACCTTGATCTTTCCCAAACTGAAAGCAGGTGCCACCACACGCCTTTGGAGAGCCCAAGACTCCCCATTGGCCATTACAAGCCCTTTGCCAATGAAGTCCCGCACGCCTCTCTGCTGTAGATAAGACTTACCATAACAAAGGCTGTATTTGGAACACAAAATTTCCTTGATAAGATCTGGTTCTGTCACGCTCATTCGTGGCTCTATTCCCCACCAGAAGATGAACCGCTTTCCTGAAAATCAAGAACCCAATTCATGTAGATGTACTGAAAAATCCCATTTCTGCATTAAAAACATATATAAATAAATACACAAATACACACTATAGAGCTTCAGTAATGCTTTTTTATAAGTCTGATTATATTTACACATTATGGTGGTGCATTTTGGTTGCATCATAGAAGACGTTTGCTTCACACTATAGGGCAACCAAAATACACCCATTCATAATGTTCTTTCTTTAAGTCTAATTTCATTTACACACTACAATGGTACATTCTAGTTACACCATTAACAGTGTCAAAGACCTTCGGCACTACACAAAAAAAGAAAGAAAGAAAAAAAGAAACAAACAAACACATGAATACCATAGAGTTTCGACCATCGAACGTAGTGTGGAAGAAGTCTTGAAACAATATCATGTCTAACGACTTGCATGTGATTCGAAGTTTCTTCTTCCTTCATCTTTTCCATTTCTCTCAAGTTTCCCCACATGAAACTTGGAGTTGGGCCAAAAACACCTTGCCTAGCCATTCTCCACTTCATAACACGAGGCCTAACCCAATATTTCACAACAAAATCCATGACCACCATGACCATAACCAGTACAAACAACACCAAAGAAAGTGACCAAAGGAAGTTCCAAGATATCTCATGCTTCCTCTCATGAGATGAATCTCTGGATACTGCACTTCTATTCCAAGAAAACAAAACATCCATTGAACTTTATTAATATCTTCCCCCCTTATCAAATATATTAGTGGTTCTCATGCATTCAATCTCAACTCCATTCTAACCTCTATTTAAGAACAAAGTGCTGTCAACTGGGATTCGTGAACGTCGACGGTGGGTACGTCTCCTTGTTTTCAAATCAATAAATTGATGGGGAAACGAAAGGACAAAGGATTTTTAGGCTTAAAAATAAATAAATTGTCTCCTATGTCATGATAAGGGATGAGAGGAGAAGAGAAAACATCTTTGTCTTGGCTATTATTTTCATTTGGGTCGACGTGCACATTTTTTCCTCCGTTCCCCATTGCATTTATTAAATCTTACTTTATCATTTATTTAGGCTTGGCCATGGCTGTTCCAGCAGAGACAGGATTGAGAGGACAACGCGGAGAGATTGGCCTCTCTACTTTTCATGTCTTTATGTTTTTAGGAGAATGGAAAAAGTAAGCAAACCGTCTTTTTTGGATTTCTATATTTGGTGGTACACGCTCCTGTTTATTTTTGGAGGACATGTCGGTCATCGTCCATTGAAAAAGTCTATCATTGCATCTCAACTCTCACTGCTTTCTCCTCCATGGAGGGTGTCACATCATGGGGCTCTTGTGACTTTTCTTTGGACTATGAGTCGGTGGTTATATAAACAAATATTTTATATATAAAAATTAAAAAAAGGTTTGGATTAGAAATAAGATACAATTTTACCTAACAAATTTAAAGAGAGAAAACAAGGTTGTTAGGAAGTAAGAGTTCTAATACTACTTATTGGCGGAAAGAGGGTTACGACTATTAGCAACTAAAGTGGGGATACAGATTGGAGTTTTGAACTACAAGTATTCTCCATGAGTTGTATTTATACCCTGCACTCAGTAGCGTAGGAGGGGTAGAAGGTCAACATATAACACAAAACAGACAAGTTAACCGAATAACATGTAAATAGAAATTAAATTGCCATCAAATCTTAAAACACTTAACAATCAACTTCTATATATATTCATATAGATATCAATATTCATTCACCATATATATTATCTTTGTGCAAGCCTCTTTTTATTAACAAATTTAAAGTGAAAAAACAAGGTCGTTATGGAGCAAGAGTAGAATCTCATTCATTAGTAGAAAGTAAACCATGACTGTTAGCAAGAAAAGTGGGGAGACTGACTAGAGTTTTGAGTCCCAAGTATTCCCTATGAGTTGTATTTATACCTCAGACTTTGTAGCATAGGAGGGATAGGAGGTCAACATATAATGCAGAATTGACAGATTAACAAAATAACATGTAAACAAATATTATATTACCTTCATATCATAACACATATAGCAACCAACTTCCATAGATTCATACAAATATCAATATTCATTCAACATATATATTATCTTTGTAGAAGTATCATTTTTATTATATTGGATTTCTTACTGTATATCCTTATATCATGTCTCTTATATATATATATTTCAACCTACTTTGTTACATATTGTACTTTTTTAGACATATATGTGCCTAATAGAATGCATCCCTTATAATCTATGAATTATCTAGGGGGTTCCTATTTGGCCAGGAGCTATGCAACCTCCATGTGGTGGTTTGCGATAGGATATTCACTTCTATTAAGTCACTGGTGTATTTCTTACTAACATCACCTCCCTTCGAAAATTTTTCTTGTCCTCAAGAAAAATCTATCATGCTAGAGGTTGATGGCAACGCTTTAAACATACTCCATTCATATAGCATTATAAGATTGTTCTATCAAGTGTGCGGAGTTGGAGCAAGAGTAGAATATCATCCACTAGGAGAAAGAA
>MU224293.1:1382906-1399195 GCA_018584345.1 Thuja plicata | reverse complement strand
TTTCTCGGTAGCCTTGATTCTTGGTTCTTGATAACCAAATTTATATTTTGTTGTTATGCTTCTTGAACCTCTTAGTTTGATCCATAGATGTGCTCGTTGGATACTATCATCCAAACATCCATATCAAATGAATTATTACACATCTATTTATATAATAGATTTGACCTTTTTAGTTTCACGTATTAGAAACTTAACTCTATGATCAAAGGTTTACAACTTTACCTTGATCTCCTAGTTTGCATGTTTTTAATCAGTTAGACTGATTAAAAAAATTACAATTATCTTTCTTGTCCCTCAAGAAATGGTTTTAAAACAAATCAAAACTCTAAATATAGAACATAATTGTTTTATTTGACATGGAAGTCAGATCCACTTTTCTCGGGATATAACTGACTTTCGGTGTCTAATGCTTGGGTTAAAGTGAAAGTCTATCAGTCGGGTTCCTCTCTTTTCTACTCTTTTAGTTTACTCTATAATCTTCTCTATTGATTTTCACTATGCTGTCGGGTTCCTTTGTTAGTTTACTCCTATTGGGTTTCATTGTTAACTTTTTTGGTTTGCACTTGTAAGTTGTGTCTTTGGTTTATATTGTAGACTATTCTATCGAGTTGTGCTAAAACCTGTCTTTCGGTGTAGTCATTACTGATGGTTTTCCTTTGCATACTAATGGAAAAATATATGTCATGAATCTCCCCCTTTGACATTAGTATCAAAAATTGATATGTGTAAAATACTAAAAATGTTTAATATGTACACCATGTATATTACTTAGTCATTTCATGAACCCCCTATGCATATGCTGGTATAGTATAGTATGTGTATGTACACTTGTCTTTATACTATTTCTTCCTTTTCACCTTGTCTTTTCCCTTTGTGTTATATGTACTGTACATATTATTCTTCCCTATTGTACATATCCTTTTCTCCTATTGTACATATCATTTTCCCCCTTTTTTATAGTAAGGGAAAAGGTGTATACCTATAACTTATCAAAAATATGAGAGTGAGAGGTCTTCATTTCCTCCGTCATCTTCTCCCATTTCTCCATTAGATCCTCAAGAGCCATATGTTCTAGTGTAATCCTGGCATACATGTCATAGATGATGTCTACTACAGACATCTCAGGGGTGGAAATTAGTTGTCTTGCCGAACTTATGTGTTGTTGCAGAAGTGTGAGGTTCGGTAATAGTTGAGCCGGTAGCTCGGTAATCTCTTCTCTGAATTGTGATTCTGCTTCCCAAATTTATTTTCTTAAACTTTTTATCTCCATTATCTTCTCATAATGCAATTTAATTACATTGTCATCTAAGGTTAGACCTTTAGCACTTGCATTTAGATCAGAATCTGACTTTGCAATATTTTCACTATTCTCTTTCATGAATTTATCCAAAGTGCATAGCTTTTGAATTAAGGAAATAGCTTTAGTAATGATTGGATCCAATTCATTGGCTAGTTTTGAAATCTTTACCTTATTTTCTGCCACTTCTTCGCTGATCTTTTCTATCAGTTTGTATTGGAACTTTTGTTCTTCTCGTTCCTCAATCGCCTTTTCTGTATCCACATTCTGTGTTGCGATGGCATCAGTGAGAACAACAAGTTGATCCAGAATAGGTTCATTGTGATCAACATCAATGTTGGGAACTATCTGGTTTAAGATATCCCTTGTGGTCTCCAGTACTAAGGAGTCTTAGTGCTCCTTAAGATTTTCTTGCAAAGCTTTCGTTTGAAAAATTTATCCATATTATTGGAGTGATTCAAAATCTAAAGTAGTTGGATCACACTTTGGTATTTCTATGATCTCATCAAGTGTGACCCCCAACTTATTCTTCTTTGTTTTCTTCTTTTTCTTTTGAGATGCACCTGTATCCAGAACCATAGCCAACTTCTCTGCTTTGTCTGATGTGCTAGATGAGGTTATCGATGGAGTAGTGCCTTTTTGTTGCTGTGCTTTAGTCTCTAGCTTCTGGTTGTGAGTGGACGTCTCCACATCAACCTTTACATTACCTGCAGCATCTCCTTTAGTGTCCTTAGGAGTGACATCTTTGGTTTTGTCTCCTTCATCGGTATCCTTCTGCACTTCATGTATAATTTTTATTTGTGCATCTTTTTCTATTTGATCTCCATCTTTTTGTGTGAGATCTTCACCTGTTACATTTTGTTCCCCTCTAATGACATTCTGGTCATCGGTTGTGTCTTTCTTTTCTCCTTCTCCTGCATCCTCGGGTATGCTTGCATTAGGCACAAGGGTTGATGCAGAGGTGGTGGTTAGTTTCCTCATTGATCATGTCCAACAACAATCCATCTCCTATTTGTAACAACTTCTCACTTCCAAAGCCCCCTCAAGGACTCACCTTCTAGGCTACCCCAAGTGCCCCTAGTGCTCCCCAAACACCATATCTTCACTCAAGACTTCAACCTTCATTCCAACTCCATAAATATTCTCCTTATAACCTATCTACCATTTTCCATCAACCCATTAAGTTTGGATAACCAATCCCTTACCTAACTCTCACATTCAACCCTTCAAGCTAGTAGCCCACACCAGTCACTATTTCCCCCTTTTCTCCAACATTTCCCAAAAAAATAATGAAACCAAAACATGATTCAGATACCCTTTTGGGATCTTTAAATCCTCCCCAAGATTTACTATAGACTCCTTTGGACCATACCCAAGATCCAATACTCATGTAACCCCAAAACAAGGCCTGATTCTCCTCATTTACAATGCAACCCCTAACTCCACTTACTCCCATGACTCCAAAGGGTGAAACAATCCTTGTAGAGGTTCCCAAACAACTAATTTTCAAGTTCACAAGATTCTACCATTCACCTATGGCCTTAGCCACTAAACTCTCACTTCTAGGATCATACACCTTGGGTCTGATCAAAGGGACCTCTCCAATCCACTCCAGACCAAACCAACTACATACATACTTCAATATGGAACCCCAAATGTAGAATCCATCACAAAACACCTTCATCCTTGAAGCAATCTCCCTTATAATTGACTAGTGTCAAATTCGGGCTCATCCTCAGTCAACAACTATTACCAGTCTGGTTCCTCCAACACATTCTCCAATCCCTGCATAAGATACATATAGTACAAACATATATTACATATTTGGACTCTCCCACCAATGATAGTGACCATAGGGGGTGGGAGAGTTATAACATGATAGAAAACTTCAAACTCTCTAAACTTACTGTATCCATGAACCAGAGAATGAAATAACAGAGAGCAACTTTGTTTTATTGAATGAGAATTTTGTTACATTAATTTGGTCAAATTACACCAACTCCACATATCTTTGAAACTTGAAAAAATCCCTTCTAAATAGCCAGACAAGGCTAATAACCTCCTACATAATCGTAACAGTTCATTATCTGACTGTTATCAGTTAGTTACAACTTAAAATCTGTTGAGATTTGTTGTCTAGTTGACACTAAAGTGTTAACTTTGACAACTTACAATCATTAAGTCTTCCACAACATTGTAATAACCCTTCTAAAGGTTCATATCCCTATCAAACTCCTAAAAACTCTTATATCCCCTTACAAGCCTTACTAGGCCTAAATTGCCAACATGGGAAAACTATGACTTTTGGCACTCTTAGTGCTTTTACAATATTTTATTGGCTCTATTAGCCACATTACATTTATTATAGACCCTATAGGCCTTTAGATTCCTTTTCTAGACTAGGATCAACAAGATGACCCTTAATGACTCCCCTCTAGGTGCATTATAGCCTTATGATGCTATTTAACCCTATTACATTTCCCTTGTAGTTTAGGCTCATTACATTAAGATGAATCAAATACAAAATGGATCATGGATCCAATTACATTCAATATTTATATTTCAAGGTCATTTTTCCTTCATGAGTCTACATGACTCTCCTCTCATGCTTTTTCTAGGGTTCCCTACACCATACTCCCATGGATAAAATCAATCCAAGTCGCTTTGGATTGGGGAGTTTCTTCCTCTTTCTCCAGTCTTTGTCTACCTCTTGCTGAGGATCTTATACACAAATGCAACCTCTGTCCATAGGTTGCATGTTCCTAAAAATAAACATGATGTGCCAAGAACATACCCCTGCATACTTCTTCTCATGGATGTTTGCAACATCCTCATTCACATCAGCATCAAGAAAACATCCCTGCAACCCTGTCATAACAATGTTAGAAACAAAAACAATCAAATCTTCCATATTCACCAAAACAAATGCTTGGTGCTTTACTCCTTCATCCATTGCTTCCATCACTTCCCATGTCTTCTCCCACACTCCTTGTGAGTTCTTTGTCCTTGTAGACAACCCTGACTCTAGGTTCTCTCTATGACCATATACTTCTTCCTCTTCATGCCTTGTTCTAGGCATTCTCTCATCACTCCACCCTTCTCTTTCCATTCTTCAACTATGACATTCAACTCATCCCACAAATCTATTTTTTCTCCATGAACACTTACCTTCTTGCTATCATGGGTATCCCTCTCACCATCAAATCATTGTACCCTCTTAGTGGGTCCTCCATTCAGTAATTTCCTCTCTTCAATAAGCTTCTCAAGAGGCCATACCAACCTCTTCTTCATCCTTTTATGCCAACTTGTGGCTACTTCCTCCAAATCTGTCTTCAAGAGTGTGAACTCTTCAATCTTCAAGGTCCTTGTCATACTTGAGACCTCTTGCAACTTATCCTCCCTATGCCATCCTACTTGTCATTTAAACATTTCATCAATGGCTTCTTTCATAGCCCTATCCTCCTTCTTCTCAACAATAACCTTCAATGGACACTTGAGTGTCCCAACTTGGATTTCTTCATCCATGCACTCATCCATTGCCTCGTCAACCTCTGAAATCTTCTTATTAGCCATCAAAACTCCATGTGACCTTCCTTCTCTAGGCACCAACTTCATCTCTATCTGCATCTTTGTCCTATCATCTTCATAACCATCCTCATACTCTGACTTCTCTTTATTTATCTGCACATGCATCCCTTCTTGTCCTTTTGGTCCTTCACATGAACCTTTCTCATGCTCTACTCTTTCCTCTAGGATCTTTATCTGATCCACATCTCTTTGATCCCCTTCATAGGCTGGCTGCTCCACTGTATGTTCTTCTACCTTGTTGTCTACCTTGTCCTCTTCTTTTTCCCTTTGTCCTTGGAACCCCACTCTCTCAAAAAAGAAACTAGTTGGCATCCTCCATGATGCTTCATCTTCCTCCAAAGATCTCAGTATTATCTAACTTCCACCATTCTTGAAGGTGTATTTGTTCAATGCCCCATCATATAATGTACATTTCTCTTCTTGCCATGCCCTCCCAAGGATCATATGGCATCCTACCAATGGAATAACATCACACAAGACAATATCCTCATAGGCTCCAATGTTGAAATGAACATATGCTTGTCTTCTAACCTCAACTTGGTTTCTATCATGTAATCCATGTACCTTGTAAGGTCACCTATGTACTATTTGTTGTAGACACAACTTCTAAACCATCTCAACTAAGACAAAATTGAAAATAAACCAACGACAATGACCATTTTACAAACCTTACCCATACTCTTACATTGTGTCTTGAACTGTGAGTTCCCATAAGTCTCTCTTCTCTTCAAATCTGAGTTCATGATGTCTTGAACCTCTTCTACCCTTAAATCTGATTTCCTCTACAAACTAAGATTCATCCAACCTTGAATCACCACCTTGGAATACTCTTAAAGGATAACTTCAACTTTAAGGTTCAACAAGGGATCCTAAGTTTTGAGAAGCTTGAGGAAAGCTTTGGAGGAGTAGGAGGAAGAGAGAAACGAGAGGGAAGAAAATTTAAGAGTCCTAAAAAGAGCCTTAGAAGAAGGTGAATAAAGATGTAATAAACTTGAGAAGATGCTTAAGGATGGCACAATTTGGCACTTGAGGGTAAAGAGGAAGATGACATGGCCTATTCAAAAACTAGTTGCAGCAACAAGGAACAAGAGATAGGTTGAAGAAGATGAGGGTACTAGGAAGGGTACTCTTGATTCACCTATTATGAGAGGTGTAGGGTCTTGTGGAAAAGTCTTGGTGAATGCTGGAGAAGACAACATAGAGGAAGGCCTAGAGGGTCTTGAAGATGAGTTATATTTGTGGAAGGAGTTTTCTTCTATAGTGGAAGAATGGAAGGGTTATGGAGGTGTTTTGGAGGCATAAGAGGGAGAAGCCTTCAATAAAGAGACATAATTTGTAGAGATGGGCCATGAGGAGGCTCAAAAGAGGACAAAATTTTATCCTAGTGTGGAGATGGGACAAGATGAATAAGAGACACTGATTTATATGATGGTGACTGAGAAGATGCAGCAGCACGGGCAAGCCATGTTCACTTTGATTATGGAGAGAAAACCCAAATACAAAAAGAAGATGCATGGGGAAACATGGTTCCAAGAGGACTTATATTTACCAAAGGTAAAGATGAGAAAGCTCCAAGTGTTAGAAGGACAAGAAGGGACAAGATGGCATGACGAAGCCATGTTTAAGCCAAGAGGACTTAGAAAAATTTCAAGCTTGGGGAGTATGGTGCAGGAGCACCTAAGGCTTGGAGGAAAACCAAGGGGGTCACATGGATGACCTTAAGAATTTTAAGATTGAATGTGACTTACAAGGTCCTTAAATATTGTAATTTGGCCATTAGAGCCACTAGAATGTAATGAAAAGGCAAATTGTACAAAACACATAATGTTGCCAATATAGGCAAAATAATCATAGAAGGATAAATGTAAAGGCTTAAGGGGTTTTGTACTCAAATAGGTTGATAAATTCATTAAAATTCCTTTTGAATGTGATTGATCACAATGGAAATAACAAAGGATGTAAAAGTTGCCAAAGTTGACAACTTTGTTGTCAACTTGGCAACATAAACTAAACAATAAGTTAAGAAGTAGTTTCAGTTGGTTGGTGGTTAGTTTCCAAGGTAGTTGATTGGTATTCAAGGCCTATTTACTTTTAATTTTCCAAGGAAGAGGGGGCATGGTCGAAAGGAAAGGATTTTGTAATATTTGAATCAATAAAATGATGTTTTCACTGCTTTTTCTCTGATTTTCTTCCATAATAGTCACTATGTATGCATTATCTTCCATCCAAACACATTTTTCTTGAGATTTTGCTGTTTGAGGATATTAGGGAAGTGAATTTATTTCCATTTGGCGTTGGAATAATATCATTTGGAGTTTTACAAAGGGAGATATCTGCGTTTTGGTGAAAACTATCCAAACCCTCAAATAGGGTAACCCGAGAGGACAAAATGTGATTCCTTAGTGATATTCACATCTAATAAGCCTCTCATCTTGGATAGGGATAAGGAGGATATGTATTCTAAACTATCCTAGAGGTTTCAAGTGTCCATGCAACATTTAGTATGTGTTTGAGGGTAGAGAAGTGACTGGATAGTCACAGAGAGAAGGAATGATTGTCTCAGAAAAATGCAGTCCAATGCGGGGGAAATATATTTTCAAGCAATCATTGGATTTTTCTAATATTGGAGTATTTTGGTGAAAATATAATTTCTCCCATCCTCACTGGAGAGATCTAGTAAATGTGATTGGAATCAAAATTTATGAATGAATGTGTTTGGGTCTATCCAGAGACAACAAGGAGGTATATTTTTGGCTATTGAGCACTTGGGAAGGGATATTTTCTTGATCAAGTTGAATGGTTGAATCCAGTGGATGGATTGATAGAAATTGGTTTGTTTATAAAGGTGTGGAGCCTTTGGTGGCATAAGGAGTGGATGTGCACTCTGATAGGGTATGGTGTGGATTGGATCCATGCAGATGATCCTAATGAAGAAACTTGAAGGAGTTCCTCTTGAACTTGCTGATTGAAGCCCACCTAAGGCCTCTGCATCATGGGTCTTCTCCTTCTGTAAGATTATATTGATTTCTTGAATCAATAATGGCATCTGGCCCACGTATGTTTACTTGTGCAGCATCAAAAAATGTATCTTTATCCTTGGGATGATCAGATGTAATAGTAATATCTTCATCTCCATTTACCTTATCTATAGAATCTTTGGTGATGTCAATAACAATATTATCTGGCCATGTTTCATCAGCAACATCCATATCCTTGTTGGCTTCTTTTTCCATTTATACTATTGTGACATCCTCTATGTCATTTATAAAGATATGCCTTGGCCTAGGTTTAGTCATAGAGTCATCATTGTGTGGCACATTTGTGAGAGGTAATCCTCTCTCAAGGCTTACTTCGTCAATAGGTCTATTGAGTATTTTACTCCAAATTTTGTTACTTTCCTTCTCTAGTTCTATAAGCGTTCCCTCTAGAACCTTGCAAGCTCGCAATTTGGGTGAGAACTCATTTACATGTTTCTCCATCATCTCCTGTATTTCTTCCATTTTGGATTTGGGAGGCATAAGAGAAACTAGGACTCTTTCTCTTATCTCCTTCTCATTCTTTAATGCATAAGTCCATCTGGAAGATAATCTATCATGTAGTTCTTTTGGCATTCTGTCTTCAAATTGTACGGGTACATATTTTTATTTGATCATTGTTTTGATGAGTGCCTCCTCAATCTTGTTCTGATCTTTCGGCTCTAGTGCTATCCATTTTCTAACTTTGGTGTCGATTAAGGCACCTAGTTGTGCAATTGACTCACATATCTCATCAATAGTTTTAGGAATCTTACTATTTTCTATTTGGATAGATTCATCCTGTTGAGTATCTTTGATATCTTCCTTGGTTAGGATTAATTTACTTCTCCTCTTTGGTGATGTGGTCTTTTTGGTTTGAGGTTTTCTTTTCCAGGTCCTCACTTGACCTTTCTTAACAGATGGTGAGTCTACCTTTACTATTTGGCATCTTGTCCTTCGAGCATCTCTTGTCCTGTCCTTCTTCAGGGGAGTGGGTGCATCAGACTCTATTGACTCTGAGTCACTGACCTTGTCTGCTTCACCGATGGGTGACTAACCCTCGGTTTACTCTGTCTTTTCAGTTTCTTTGTCATTGACCGATAGCTTCTTTTTCAAGGTTTTTACCATTTTGTCTTTCTTCCTATCAATTTTCTTCACAACTAAGCCTGATTTGATTCTTTCCTTGGCTTCTTCAAAGGTTCCAAACCTTGGTTGTGATTTATCCAATGGTTCATTCAACAATGCTTTAATAACATTTGTTTCTTGATCTATGTTGACTTCATAGTCAAGTGGAGCTAACCAAGCTGTCCTTGATATAGCTAGTTTGATTAGGGTGGTATCAGTGTCCACCAATAAACAAATGTCAGTCATGTATTTCTCTGCCAGTTGTTCTGTTATCCTCATTCTCTTTTTCATTCTCTCTTTGAATCCAAAGAAATACTCATCCGTTACTGATTCAAAATTGTCTCCAAGCGACTTGATGAATTCACTTATTCACTGGTCAGGTAGTGTCCCATTTTACATTACAGATAGATGGGAAAGTTTCTTGGAAGTAGAAAAATATACACATTATCAGAGATCCAAATTTACATGAGGTCTTTGTAGACCTGATTGCCCTCATGTTCTCATCTAATTATCTGAGTAGCAGTTCTGATAGGTCCAACTACAATCCCTTCTTGACAATTTTATGTGCTATACCCATTGCTCTGGATGCAATACTGTTCACCCTGCTAGCCTGAAAGAACTTGTATCCTAAGAAACATGCTCCAAATTTCATTTCATTAACATTGATGGTGGATACCTTTAATCCTCTTCTATCCCATGCAGCTCCTGTGTTCTTCTCATTGCTAACTCGAGGAGGGTGTTTAAGTGCCTTTGGTTTCTCAATTATAGGATAACTGGTAATAACATGTATACAATCCCTGCTTATCAGTTTAGGTTCATGTAGCCACAACTTTTGGTCGTGTAGTCTGCTCAACACTAATTGAATCCATTCAGTTTTGAACTCCTTTGGGAACCATAGGGCATTTGTGAGGTATTTTACCTCAATGTGTTTATGCTCATCTTTTATGGTTCTAGCATCATTGCAAAGCTTCTTATAAGCTTGATCAACTTCAAGATCTCCAATTTCTATGACCTTGGAGTGAATGTAGGATCTAACATCCTTGATCAACAAAATGCTAGGTGAAAGCAAAATGCTCCAGAGTTTTTAGGTTGTGAGGCAACCTCTAGACAAATTTTATACTTAGGTTCCACACATGTACTATTCTTTATCAGATTAAAATTACTCTCATTAGAATTCATGATTTTAGAGGTTCTAGATGTAGTTGCCATCATTTCTAAAATTAAGGATTTTTCCCATAAATGAAAGTAGAGTTCTCGGTTATCTGTGTTACTTACTTCAACCTCTGTAATTGTTAGGAATATATTTGGAGTGCAGGGAGTCGAGTTGTAGGCGCTCTGCAATCAGGTTGCTTCGTGCTCAGGTTTCATTCTGTCTCTTCACTCTATTCGCTCTATGAATAATGAAACCCTTCCCTCATCTGTTTATAGACTTTTCCCTAAGTTGAGTCATTCATGCTTAACCACTTCTCGGTGTGTGAAGAGGAAGTTTTCGAGTGATACATAAATAACATGCTCGGTGAGAACATGATGTTCAGGGCAGTTGTCAACTTATTACATCAATCGACAGATTTCAGTATTTGGCGAAGACAACATGTCAACTTTCATGATTACCAATGGATCTCAATTTGTACTTAGAAACTTATCTTTATACATTAACCGATGATTCTTGGTAAGTATTGACAACTTATCTCTGTGTGTATACCGATGCATTTCGGTATGTAATGACCGATGGGAATATTTTCTCAAAATTATAACAAGTAATACCATAGTGCATCTTTAATCATGCTGATTTGGTATTTTAACTATGTATAATGGAACTGATGAAAAATATAACTTGGTACAATGCAATTCCATACTTTCTTTTTCTGCTTAGGTAAAGATGGTGATGTCACCAAATCCATTGGATAAGGTGTCACTAATTGCATTGCTCAGTTTAGCTTCATCAGTGTTCGTAGCTTTCCTCCACATTTTGTTTCTCATCGTCCTAATGTCTTCAATGGTGTTTCCATTGAGAAATGTTCTTGTCTCTATCACTTGGTCTCTGCAGTCTTTCTTTAGATGACCAACTTTATGACAGTGTAGACATGCCGTTCCAGGGTTAGTCCAGATCCTAGACTTTCTTGTCCCTTGCCTCATGCAGTTTGCAGCTATGTGTCCAAATATTCGACATGCTATGCAGTTTTCCCATTTGTTTTAATCCCAAACATATGAGTTACCGACTCTTTTCAGTTGATAAGAATTTTCTTGATCTATAGGCTTCCATGCTCACTTTTTCTTCTTCTTACATTCAAGAGATGTGTGCCCATGCATTTTGCAAGCAGGACATTATTTTTCCATGTAGGTTTCCTTCCTTGGATGTTTCACCTTAGATTTACATTCATATGCTTTATGTCCTTTCTTGTTGCATTTATAACAAATTCCTTTGAATGAAGGTGTGGTTTTAGGAATACATTTCATTTTTCTCCTCCATAGATTTGATGTGTGGCGTGACCTTCCATAGTGATTTCATGTCAACTTTCTTGGTCTCAGATTTGTGTACACATTCTTTGGATCAGCTTGGTATGGTGGTTCTTCAATTTTGTTATACCCTAATCTGGTATTGTTGTTGACTCTTCTTTGTCCATCCAGAAAATCATCCATCCTTTTTGTGCTTTCTTCAGCTCTCTTAATCATGTCATTGTGTTGTTTCTGAATTCTCACTTCATGTTTCAGCTTTTCATTTTCTTCTCTTAGCTCACCAATAGCTTATATTCTTTGAATGAGTTCTGTGTTCATTCTGTTTGCCTCTTGACTCATAAGAATAATATCATTTGTGATCTCATGATGATGTTTTGTAAGTATTTGTATTTTTGACTCTCTCTTGTAGCTTTTCAGTAATCTTCCTCCTGTCATCAATAGCTAGTGTTTTTTCTTTCTCAGCTTGTCTAGCATTGTTCATGACATCAATCATTCTTACCATATGTGTCTCTTGATTGATTTGCAGAGATTTCACTTGTCCAGCCAGATGTTGATTTATTTCTTTCATACTTGTGATGATTTCTTTTGATGTGTCTGATGCTTTGCTAGTTGTAGATCCTGAAGACTCAAATAGATCAGGTATCTCTTCCTCTTGGTAGTTTGTTTCATTACAACAAGATTCCATAATATTTCTTTCATCCAACAACTGTCTCATCTTGATTCTAGCTTCTTTATACTGCTAATAGAAGATATGTATCTCTAGCTTCTGATTCTCAATATTCCTCCTATCAAGCTTGTACTTCTCCATTGTATGATCTTTTCTCTTAAGTCTTTAAAATTTTCCAAATAAGAGATCTAGCTCTGGTACCAATTGTTGGAAATAATGGGAAGTATATTTTAAGAGGGGAGGGGTGAATCAATACCTTTAAAACTTTTAGTTAATTAACCTTTAACCTTATGTAATCAAATCTTTGCTTTATCGATCATATCTGTTGTTCTTTCTTTATACATGTGATATCAATTCATAACCTTAATTGTATGTAGGCATTCATAGAACAATTCATGAAAGAAATGACACATAACACAATATATGATAATGTAGAAAACCCCTGTTAGAAGGTAAAAAATGTGGTGGGGATGGCACCCATAAAAACTTCACTATCTGCAAATTGGAAGGGGCTGATTAAGACTTACTATTTGATCAATTATGATGATCTACCCTGTTAGGAGTATTATGTGGAGACTGGTTAAGGTCTACTATATTAAGATCTTTAGCAACACTATTTAGTATGCACTCGGTTAAGAGATTTACAATAGGATTGTTAAATCCACCTTTCTTGAAAGGATTTCTTCTATTTTCTACACTTGTTAGAATGTAGACATAAATACTAATTGACCTAAGTGTATGCAATCTAAAATTCCTGATTACTGATCCATTAAAGATTTCATGTATAATGTATCACGTAATGTGATTGTTTAATACCTTTGTTGCTCAGTAGCCTTGATTCTTGGTTCTTGATAACCAAATTCATCTTTTTTTGTTTTGCTTCTTGAACCTTTTAGTCTGATCCATAGATGTGCTCGTTGGCTACTATCATGCTCACATCCATCTCAAATGAATGATTTCACATTATTTATGCAATAGATTTGACCTTTTTAGTTTGACATATTACAAACTTAACTCTATGATCAAAGGTTTACAACTTGACCTTGATCTCCTAGTTTGCATGTTTTTAATCAGTTAGACTGATTAAAACAATTACAATTATCTTTCTTGTCCCTCAAGAAATAGTTTTAAAACAAATCAAAACTCTAAATATAGAACATAACTATTTTATCTGACATGGAAGTCAGCTCCACTTTTCTTGGGATATAACTAACTTTCAGTGTCTGATGCTTGGGTTGAACTGAAAGTCTGTCGGTCAGGTTCCCTTTCTTTTTCGGGTTCCTCTCTTGTATGGTCTTTCAGTTTACTCTATAATATGCTCTGTTGGTTTGCATTGTGCTGTCAGGTTCCTCTTTCGGTTTACTCCTGTCGGGTTCCACTGTTAACTTTTTCAGTTTGCATTTGTATGTTGTGTCTTCGGTTTATATTATAGACTGTTCTGTCGGGTTGTACTAAAACGTGTCTTTTGGTGTTCTCATTACCGATGGTTTTCCTTTGCATACTAATGAAAAAACATGTGTCATTAGATAGGTAGGAGTGAGATCTAGAAGTTGTGTATTTTTTTATAATTTTCTAATGAGTTTTTTTCTGTGATTTTTTGAAGTGACCGCAAATTGAAAATTTGGTACCTGTTCATGCGCTAGGCATAACTTGCATCAAAATAATCGAAAATGATTTTTTTAAAAAAAGTGTAGGGTATGTGCAAGATCATGGGGGGCCAAAAAGTGGCGATGTGAAAAAATCCACTTTTCACTCATCCAAAAGCGCATGAAAATGTTTGTTGACTTTTTAGTAGGCCTGGGTGTCAGTACACCTGGGAAAACCTGACACCAAAGCACAAGCCTAATCGGGTACATAATTTTTTTGGGTACCTAAAAATATCAGGTACCCAAAAAAATTGAGTACCTGAAACCTGTGGCATAAATCAAAACCCGCGAGCCGCGTTCCTTATTTCTCTCATTGTTTTAGTTTTCAAAAATGACTCTAAGTATCCTATACATATTTTTTTCAGGTACTTGATTGCTCCAACAACAAATTTGACTCCACAGTTTATCCGGTAAGTAAATTCTTACTATATCTTGATTAATTTTTTTCATTTTCATGTTGAATGTAGTTTTTTTGGTTAAAATGGGGTTTTGTATTAATTTTTTTAATAATATATGAAATCAATTTAAAATTTATATTTGCATATTATTTAATCAGGTATGGCTGACAAAAATGAAGATAATAACTCTCTCCTACCAAATAATGATCCCCAAAACAATCTAGAACCGCTTCAAAACCCTCAATCTTTAGAAGATTTGATACAAGAGAATTTGAACACTATAGGAGGCTTCAAAAATATGTATCAAAATATACCTACATTAGCTCCTATGCTTTCCACCATAAATATCATTATTGAAAATATTGACACCCTTACACAGCAACATAATACTGCTCTTCATTGGCGTGATGATATGCATGCGCAATTTGATGACGGGCTTGACCATGATGGGGTTGTGGCCCTTAATATAACTAAGGAGGATATAGCCTCCCTTTTTGTTAATCCTAAAACAAAATTAAAATTTGACCCCAAAAAACCCAAATTATCAATAAAATGGTGCACAAATGAAGCAAATGTGCACACATTTTTAGGATCGCTGGTGGAAGGTTTTTGATAAACCACCCCATAGAAATTTGGAGCTCCCTTTCTATTTCATAAAAAAATTGTTTTATGAGTTTGTGCTTGGTCAAAATATTAATTATTGGAGCATGAGGCCCAAAATGGGCATAGGCGGAGGAGCTCCTCAGACTAGGCCATTTGCCCAGTGGAAAAATGCCACTACCTTTGTCCCTCCCATTGATGTCACACCCCCTCCTCCAGTGCAACATCCCGATATCATTGTAGAGGCTACCTCACCGAGTATTAGGGCCATTCACATGCTGAGTGATCACTTGATCATGCAAACTAGTTCATTGTTGCCTCCTGGTGTGGATGATGCTGGCGCATCGACATCTAGCAACAGTTCACATGTATGCATGCCTCATACTTGCATTATGTGCAAGAATTTGTGCCTCAAACCGCTTACTGATGATGATACATATCAGTATGTTATTAATGAGGAGGACACAAGAGAGCTGGCTACAGAGGCTGTAACACCTCATGGAGCATCTGCGTCTCATGAGAGCGCTGAGGAGGGGTACACAGAGCCATGGAGTCTTGTTGATACGGTAAGAGTAAACATTATAAATAAATTTGTCACATGACATATTTAATTTAAAAATAATTTATTTATTTAGATTAGTTTTAATGAATGCATGCACTTATGTATATATATTTGGTCCATTTATGTTCAGTCCATGACAGAGGAGGAGTTGAGACAGGTGAATGACTCCACACTTTCGGCCATTTCATTTGGCCTTGACACCTATATGGTATATATTATAAATTACGTACCCATTAGTTTTTTTTATATCATTTGGTGTACATGCTGAAATCTCTATCAATAAGAGCAATAAAATTCATACATTTACTAATATATTGTCATCTTATTTTACTCTTGCAGGTCTCAGCTGATGTCAGTGGGGGGCACGAGGGTGTTTCTTCCTCATGGGTCGACAAAAGAAAGGTAATTAATTGTTTAAGATTAATTATGCATGCATATGTATTTTACTTGTGCGTAGTAATTGTACACACAAAAGTAGTGCACTTCTATGAATCCTTACATGCAAGGAAACTCAAGAATGAGCCCTCACAAATCGATCCATAGCTCTTTATGCATGGAGTTGTAAGATTTGTAAAATTGCTCTCAGTTAGAGCTATAAACTCATGACCTTGCCAATAAACCATACAATGAGAGATTCACAATGAAAACAAGGGCAAGAATGCCAATATCTTCAATGATACCAAATGTATGCAATATAATGCAAATCTAAATGATAATGCAAAGTAGTCTATGAAAATGAAAGTACAATGCAACTAATCTATGAAAGGAAAGAATAAGTGTTACCAAGCCTTCCTATTTAGACTATGTAAGATTATTCTATTGCATAAAAGGAAATCTAAGCTAATATGCCATGATAATGCAACTAAGAAAGGAAATATGCAACTATAATGAAATGCAATAACAAGTCTTCAAAGCTTGGATGTAGAATGTCTTCA
>MU224293.1:1324723-1348403 GCA_018584345.1 Thuja plicata | reverse complement strand
AGTGGAGAAGGGAGTTGTAATAGGTAAATGAGAATTCACGTGCAAGTTAATAACCCAAAGTTGTTGACAATCAAGTTATAAAACTATAAATGCATGTACTCGTCTCTAAACAAAAATGTTTAACATGGATATAGAAAAAATACATACCATAATTTCATATGGATCTACTATACTCATATGAGGATTCACCTCATCTGAGGCAGCTATGACCAATTCCTATATGAAGATTCATAGCAAAGGACATACTAATAGAGAAACATGATTTCTAAAATATTTTGAACAAACAAGAATGCGATTGAAAGTAAATATGAAAACATGTTACCTCCTCCCTCTCTTGAACATCATTAGTGTCTGGCGTATTCATTAGTTTAGAGAAACCCAATTGATTCTACATGTATACAATAAACAAGTCAAGTGCATTAATTAATATAGACTACATTGAAATGTTCATAATATATTTCAACAAATATACTTAAATTGGACTTAATTACCTTTTTTTTTTTGTTTCAGTGTCCCTGATGATTTCTTCCTCTTTCCTAATGACCTCGAGCTTGGTGGAGTAGGCTAAAAAACCAAAATTAACATAAGAGAAATAATATGATACTGCATGGGTTCAATTAAAACTATAAACAAGAGGTGTGCAAAATATGATACCACATAGCTCTGTAAGCCAAAGTCAATGACAGAAAGGGTGACATCATCAATCTCAAAAATCTGATCCCCTGACAAGCCCTATAAACACCAAATAAATATAAGCAATAGTTTACAATCAAGATTATGATTCACTTGAATTCCACAAATGCTTATGCTCCACAACTCTATTATCACAAGTTTATAAACAAATTTTACGAACCATTATTACAATATAAAAGTTTTCTCTTCTTTCATAGACAAGACTATTCTTTTGCAAATTTTTAGTTACGTTTAGAGAAGGATGGTCCAAATTGTATTCGTGGAGGTTAGAGGTTAGGACCACTTTTGTAGCAGGTAATAGGACTGTTGTAGCCTGACAATGAGTATGTTTTAGTGTGTTTACCCTTAGCATGGGGGGATTTGGAGTGGTTTTAGGTTGAGAGTAGGTGGTATGGGCAGTGATGAAAATATTTGGGGGTTCTTATGAACCTAGGGTGTAGAGGGGTTATTGTCTATGGTGAAGATATAGAATAGTATATGGGGATTGTCCTAGTATGATAGTGAAATTCTAGAGTAGAGTTTATAAAACTATCTTGAGTGAATGTGTTTTGAGAGATAGGATAAGGAATCAATGAACTGCTTCGACCAGAATACCACAGTCTCAACACATTCTGAAGTTGATAGTTCGATGACAATTAAAATAATCAATGAATTGCTTCGACAGGAGTGCCATAGTCTCAATGCATTCTAAAGTCTATAGTTCGATGACAATAACAATAAGAAACAGATTGCATCAACCAAAATTCCACAATCTCAACGCATTCTAAAGTTGATAGTTCGACGACAATGATAATGATCAACAGACTGCATAGACCGGAATGCCAACAGTCTCAACGCATTATAAAGTAGATCATTCGACCATGATTATTGTCGATAATTCGACACAACTATTTCTGGGTCGCTTCATCGACAAAAAAACTTTGACGATAATAGTGGTCATTTGGTCGACCAACCTTCATAAAAAAATTGACTAACTCGCATTGAAAATATGGCAAAAATTTACTAGTGCTCAACTCCCAAAACACTCAAGGTAAGAGCCGAGTAAAAGTAAATCCAATCCAAATATCAAGTTGCTCAATTGTCCACTTTTCCAAGAGTAAAGATTCCCATGGAATCCATAAATCATCTTGTTAGAACACGAGGAAGGCTCAAAATGCCCAAAAGCAACAAAATACCCAAATTCCAGGAAAATTCTACAAAGTGTAAAACTCATCAATTTAACAAAAAACACGTAAGTTCACATTATGATATCAAATATCTGGAACATCCTTAATAAATTCCAATTCCACAATCCTATTATGAAGTTGGAGTACTACCACCTCCAATAGATCAATCACACCAAACATGGTAGCATACAGGTTTTGGATGACACATAAAATGAGGCAACCTCAAAATACCCAAAAATCAAACATCAAATAAACTTACAAAATGAAAACCCATTTTTCCTTGGCCAACCAAATCACATTTGAACAATAAATTCCCAAATCTAGACACAAATGAAATTTTGGGCAACATAACACTTCTAAAACCCTAAATCACAAAATGGAAAACACATAGACGCTCATAAAAACCTGACTGTGTAATAAAATCATGAAAGATCACGTGGGAATATTATTTCTTAACCCACACAACTATTGCAACCAATTTTATTTGATTAAACAAAGAAAATAAAAAATGACAAGATGCCCTACCTCACACAATACGGAGAAAAATTAGAAATGAGAGAGTAAATTGAAATCACCATGGGGTAAAATCACAATAATCTGTCACCCTTTTACAAAGGAAAAGGACAACAACACCAAAACTGTAAAACTTCAAGGGCATAAAAGTCACATTTCTATTGATAATTTGAAGATGATGTAAACTGATGAAATGTGTCAAATAGGATGAATTATATGCCTATAATTTTTTTTTAAAAATTGAACCAAAATTAATATGTTTTTTGAATTTTTTAGGTCTATTTTTCATTTTCTGAAAAAACTGTAAATCAGGGAGTTTACTTCCCGCCAAATAATTATAAGTAAAACATTGTTTTTTCCTCCAATTTCATAATATGTTTTATATGACATGTATAGGTAGTGCAGAAAAAAAGAAAGAAGTTTTTTCAATGTATAGTTTGCCCGTTATAAGTATTCAAAGTCAAACTTACTTGAAATCAACAGTTTTTGTCTCCTGCCATTTTTATCCTATCAAAACTATACCAAAAACAAAATAAATTACATATTATTGAAGACGACTCTCTTCTCTAGCGTTATCTATGATTTTAAAAAATTTATAAATTGATTTAGAATTTTTTTATATTATCTGAAGCAATGAATTCTGAAAGCTTTAATAACCTACATGTAGTTTTTAATGAATTTGTTCAATGTTTTGTAGTCGAAACAATATAAAATTTATATCTCAATAATCATAGTTTCGAGATCTAGAAAATGACACTTTTAGTTTTTCGACATTGTCTAGTTTGAGCAGAGAAAAAACTAGCAGAAGTGCAAACTTTTGGATTTTTTATGTTTTTAGAGGTTTGGCTGCCACATGGCATGCCACCTAGGTAGACTCGGTCGAGTCAGACTCGGCCCAGTCAGACTCGGCCGAGTCTTACTTTCCCTCCCATTGGCTCATGCACGAGCTGACTTGGCCATGTAGGCGCCATTTGGTGCCATGTAAACTCGACCGAGTTAGACTGGGCCGAGTTTGACTCGGCCGAGTATGATGCGAATGAGCGCCCAAAATTGTCCTTAGGGGTGATAGATTATTGTGCTTTTACCCCATGAAACCATGAATGACTCCACATGAAGTTGAGGAATTGTGACACGAATCCAACTAGCCACTCCTCACAAGATTTTAGTGAGTGGATCAAACCCAACAAGCATAAAAGTGATTTTGTCCAAAGCAATTTGGAGAAAAATCAAAATTATCACAAAAGGAAAAAGTGACTAAAGAGAAGTCGTATACAATGCACACCATTAGACCCGCTCATTCTCCCAGGAACTCAAATATGAGAATTAACCCATTTCCATTAGCCAGAGGTACTAGGGAACAGAGCATCAAAAGATGCCAATAAAACCACGTATAAAAAGTGAGATAGAAACAAGGAAGAGGCGATAGAATTAAAGAGTAAGGGGAAGAAAAATTCTTGAAATTTCTATCTGCCAACCCAAAACGTATCCATTCAAAAAAATTTATCTAGGAAGGGCGTTAACACTACAATTCAAAGGAAAAAGAAATTATAGTTAAGTATATGAACAATGGCTTATTGCATGCTACAAAGAATAAGTTTCTCTCATTTTAAAATTCAGCATTACATCCCTAAAGATTTCGAACCATGATCACATTTTTTTAAGAAAGGAGAATCAATATTGACATATGTATGCAAATTTGACCCAGACTTCATTTAAGATAGAAAGAATTGTAAAGTTTCAAGTAGGAAGAAAACCCCAAATAAAGAAAGACATTCTCAACAACATGACATGCATTAGGAAAGATGTGGAAAAAGGCGCCAACAACAAGAAGGGGCTTTCGATCACAAAAAGTTACACCCACATTTTCAAGAAAAGCTGGAGAAAACTTGCTAAAAATAACCATTCAATACATTCTTAGATTCTCAATAACATGAATACAATGATAATTAACCAATTCAAATATGAAATCCATGGTAACATCAGAAATCAATAGCTGTCCTACCTGGACAACGAAGTTCAATACCAGACACAAAATTATCCAACCACATAAGTTCTTTAGCTGATGTCGTTGGCCATGTACATGATGATGTTCTCATTTTCCTTGGGCATATTCCTACAGCTAAAGGGAGACTATTATAAATTGGCAACTTACTTCTACTAGGGGAGAGGGACCAGTAGTCGCGAGGGCTAACTTTGTCAACATGTAGCCATTGCATGAAATATCGTAAGACCTTCATTTTTTTTAGAAATGTAAAATGGACACTTAACTATCTACAACTAAGGTTTGAAGGTGTGACTCATTACGCAACTCGTTAAATTAGCATGCCTAGTGAAATGTGTCCAAAAAATGACTTTTTAAAGATTCGACCAAAACTTAATCTAATAATCCCCACTAGTTGAATTTAAAAATGTCATTTGTTATTAGTAGAATATTGTATTTCTATATAAAATATAACATATATGCAACTTAAATGGACCAAATACTTATTAGTAATCATAAATATTTTTTATACCTAACTTTTATATCCAACATAAAAGGACTAATACTTCAACACAAAAAAATATTTGTTGTTATAAAAATAATACATTATTATACAATATACAACTTATATCCAACACAAAGGGACCAATAGTTGAACACTTAAACTTTTTGACAATCTCACACATTTCATGGGAAAATACAAAGCATTTAGGGGAGAGGGACCAGTAGTCGTGAGGGCTAACCTTTTATATTTTTCATAAGAAAAATAGTTAATATGAAATACTCTAATGCATATACATTGGTATCCCAATAGTTGTACACATAAGAATATTATTTGTACACTAAGATAACAATACTTGTTTAAGTGAGCATCTTATTTTATTAAATGAGCATATTATTTTCTAAGTGACACACATATAGGGGAGATGGCCCAATAGTTGATCGGGGTCCAATAGTTGATCACTCACTTGTGAATATATCATCCACTCTTACCACATATTTTCACTATATATTGTAATTAAATAATCCGCATGTAAATAAAAAAAAATCCAAATGTTGATAAAAATGGACAAATACCTGAACACATGAGAACCCATAAATGTTATATAAAAAACACATAAATAAACTGAAATAAATAAATTTTTGTCTCCAATAAAATATCATAGCTATCTATTATATGTGTGTCACTTAGAAAATAATATGCTCATTTAATAAAATAAGACGCTCACAACAACAAATATTTTTTTGTGTTGAAGTATTAGTCCTTTTATGTTGGATATAAAAGTTAGGTATAACAAATATTTATGTTTACTAATAAGTATTTGGTCCATTTAAGTTGCATATATGTTATATTTTATATATAAATACAATATTCTACTAATAACAAATGACATTTTTAAATTCAACTAGTGGGGATTATTAGATTAAGTTTTGGTCGAATCTTTAGAAAGTCATTTTTTGGACACGTTTCACTAGGCATGCTATTTTAATGAGTTGCGTAATGAGTCACACCTTCAAACCTTAGTTGTAGATAGTTAAGTGTCCATTTTACATTTCTAAAAAAAAACAAAGGTCTTATGATATTTCATGCAATGACTACATGTTGACGAAGTTAGCCCTCACGACTACTGGTCCCTCTCCCCTAATAGATAGCTATGATATTTTATTGGAGACAAAAAGTTATTTATTTCAGTTTATTTATGTGTTTTTTATATAACATTTATAGGTTCTCACGTGTTCAAGTATTGGTCCATTTTTATCAACATTTGGAATTTTTTTGATTTACATGCGGATTATTTAATTACAATATATAGTGAAAATATGTGGTAAGAGTGGATAATATATTCACAAGTGAGTGATCAACTATTGGACCCCGATCAACTATTGGGCCCTATCCCCTATGTAATGTTTATGTTGGCCCCAACTACAATTAGTGTGATATTTGTGGTGTTGTATAATTCCCTCAGTTATTGAATCCACCAGTTCATCAGGGAAGGGATTTTCAAAATATCATTGTTCGGTGTGTTTAACCAGATAAGACACTTTTTTTGGGCTAGGTAGAAGACATGTTTAAAGTGATTTGAATTAAAATTGATCATGAAAGCGTTACTATAGTGATTTTATTAAAAAACAAGAGTGCAATTGATATTTAATATCTTTACCTGATTCCTCCCCATTCTACTACTATTAGATATCTATTTGAACACTTTGTTATTTAGTATTTAAAGATACTCCATGTAAGTATTATTTTATATGTGAAAGTTACTTTTAAAAAATTAAATATTAAATAAAATTATTATTTTAAGAATATTTCAATGCTACAATATATATAGACAAAAAAATTATATGATGTTTAATTCAAAAACTCTACTTTCAATTTATTTGACGAAATTAAAAAACATAGATTTAACAATTAATGAACAAATTTTTTTGCATAATAAGTATGGGATGAATTCTAATAAATTATTCCAATAAATCTCTAGATTGAAAAATCAATTTCAAAAAAACCTTGCACACCAACTTATGTTCTGAAATTGAAACCTGGACGAATCTAGGAATATTGATACGTCAGTCTTTTTGAATTTGCAACCCTATACCTTGGAAAATCTCAGGCTTCTCAAGGATCTCAATAACCCCTAGTCTATAAAACTCAAAGTGCATTTTTTCTTTGTCGTTGGCCTTTGGACATGGTTCCAAAACCATTATTAGAACCTGACAAGGTTTTGAAAATCTTATTAGAGCCCAACACAAAACTCATAATTTTGAGAATGTTTGATATTTTTACAAAAAAGGTTCTTGGTAACTTGCAAGAATGAACTTGGGTGATGATAAGAGGTTTCAAAACCCCTTTCAGAGTCTAATGGGGTTTTTGAAACTTAATAAAATGTTGATAAACTTTTTTGAGCCACAATTTTGAAAAGTATGATGTGAGCTGTACTTAAAAGAAAATATCAACTACAGAACAATTAACACTCACCATTAATCTTCATTGGCATGCTAAAGTAGTAGATATGAGGGAACTTAAAAAAACCAAAAGCACTCAAAAAAATCATTCCAACAAAGCATTCAAAGCGGATTTCAGAGAGATAAAAAAAAAGAGATTATGGGAATTTACAAAGGATAATTTGAGGCATAAGCACTACAATTCATCTAAGTTGCGGCAATTTTTTTTGTCTATCTTAACTCACTGTCTAACACTAAACAAATTAAAATGAGTTTTTCAAATTATTTTGCAGAGAGTCAGGGAACGTAAGTTTAAAAGACTTTTGGGAGAGAATTAACAAAGACATTAAGCCCCCCATGACACAAAGGATGATAGAGAGTGATCTATTGCAAGAAAATAGTTTCTTAGTGGTTGTATAGTGTATAGACTTGATTATTTTTTTTATTAAAATTTAGCCAACTCGGGTAGAGAAAATGGCACTATAAAAGCACCCTATTGGACCCTTGAACTAACCTAAAATTAATATTTGACAAAAAGTAAAATATATAAATTTAAAATAAAAATACTAAAAGACTGGAACAAAAATAAAATATCCAACTTGATTAAAATTTCATTTGAAACATCTGAACCTGCCTCGCAACCTCAAACCAAAAATGTCATTCAATATTGTAAATTATGAAACCCTATCCATTGTCCTGTGATTGTTGAATATATTAGTGTAATTAAAGTGTCTTGAACTTTAAAAAATGTCTACTGCAAAAATATTTGGGGCAACATACGAATTTAGAATGCCAACCAAACTAAAAATTTGATAAATAATAAATAAATTTCTGTTGCCAATAAAAAAGGAAAATATTTGGACAAAGAGCTCTAAGGGATTCCCAGAGAAAACCCCTTGTGACAACATACGAATTTGGTACACCAACCAAAACCCAAATAATTTCAAAGCAACATTTATAGTAGGAAAGTGAATATACATTTGCCCCCAAAACTCTAAAAATGCTCAAGAACAAATGCAATATTTTTGGGAAAAAAAATCAAAGAAAAACTGAAAAAAATTAGAATGAAGCTTAAAAATGGTTTTCCTACTGAAATAGCCGCACTATTCAACATCTCATAAGTGAACACAATTAACTTGCATTGTCTTTGCACATGTGTGTTCTAATATGCTAATTTACCTTGTTTCAGTGAACACACCCAAAATAAGAGAATAAAAATAAAATATTGGGACTAATCGTATGTTTACACGTAGTTGCATAAGTGCATTTTGTGCTTAACTTTCAAGGATTAGAGTGTCCTTATGGAAAATTAAAATTGTGGAAAAGGGATAATATGAGATCTTTTCCTATTTTTGTGTAGCACTTATTGTTTAGGAAATAAAAATAAGCTATGAAGAAAAAGAGGGGCTTAAAATAAGCATCTAGTACTTATTGAAGACACCTCTACATAAATTGATTTCCCTCTTTTATTTACCGCTAAATTTTCTATTTTTCTTTTATTACCAAATTTTCCCACCAAATTTTATTTAAAAAACTAATATTAGAATGAGTGCTTAAAAATTGTATTTGCTTGCCAACCAGCCATTAATGGATGTACACCCAATTATAGCCACATTCAACTAATTTATTTTTTGAGATCATAAAGTTTGGCACTATTATTAAATTATTTGTAATTAATTTTTTTTCAGAAATCACTATTAGCCAATAAAAAAACAAATAAATAGTTTTATTTAAGGTACTTAAATATGTAAAAATATTTAAAACTATAATAAATATTTGTAAGTTTCAAAAAAATCTTTAATCTGATTGGCTAATTGAAAAGCCAAATTGTATCCAATAGACGTATTAGTATCTTACAAGAACTAAAAAAATTATTAAGATATAAACTTTAATAAATATCTACAAATACCATATATAGAAACAAATTGCTCAAATAGATATCATATAGTAGAATAGGAAGAATCGGTAAGACACATAGTGTCACTAGCATTATTTTTACACCGTAGGCGTTTCCATTTTGGAAAGCCCAGACCTATTTTCTATGATCAATGGTTGGAAGTGTTGGAGAGCCCAATGAATACCATTGGGAGCTGCTTGGTCCTCCATTCACGCATGTACGAAATGAACACATGATTGCCTTGCTACTAAATATGATGTGGTAGATTGGTACAAAGTTCGCGAGTAAATCTATGGCCTTTTTAAAGCAAGTCCAAACTCATCGGTCATGTCCATCTCTTCACAAGTCACATCCCACCAGCAAATATCTTCACAAGTCACATCCCACCAGCAAGTACCAACTCAAATGAATGAAGCCTAGGACACATTCTTCTCCCCGTTCTGAATGGAATAGATCAAACTTTTGTAACCCAAAGGACTTGGCAGGTGCAATGCGAATTGACATTGAGGAACAAGATTAGCACAACATCCAACGAAAACTTTAGTAGTGATTATTCGCCATTTGGCAAATGTCACATGTCAGAAACCCAAGAATTGGCGAATATTTTTCATATATTGGATCGACCCTATCGCCCGAAATTTATTAATATTGGGTCCAAAGCCCACGCCCATCGCCCATCGCCCATCGCCCATTGGTTTATTTAAGTTTTTCATTTCTTACACATTATCGCCAATGGAATATAAATTTTGGTCTCTGTAAATTTAAAACATTCACCTATAATTTCTAAGCGACCCCAAATTGACGACCTATATTCGCCAATCATTTTATACATATAAATTTATAGGCGACCCAAAATTTTCCTGGCAATTTATGGACGCGTGTCTCTAACCGACGTAATTTCGCCAACTTTATTAATCATGCGAAAGTATTGGATGACCCATAATCACCTCAGAAATAACAAAAGATGTGTTATAATTACTTGGGCTTCGCCAAATATTTGTATACCTAATACCTCCCACCGAATTCTCCAAATAAGGATTAGTACAAAAACATTTGATTGATAGTGAAGTTTCAGACTGTTGAGTGCAACTGCATACCGCATTGGCAAGTCACGTCTCCAATTTAATTTGAGGCAAAGGTAAGTGATACTTATTCTGCGACTCTATAGTTTTGAGTTCATTATTATTTAGTGGTAACCAGTTAGCGAACAATGGTGACTAGGGAGACGTCAAACATGATTTTAGGGCCAATGAATCTAGAATCATATTTATATATATTATATTCTATTGTCACTTCTTCAACAATTTAACATTTTTATTTTGCACTGGAAGTCATTGGAGAATGGAGATGTTGAACAAGAATAAGGCCAAGGGTAAGGCTCCTGCAAGTGGTGACTCCTGGCCCATTACAAGTGGAGTTTTTGGACTTTTAGTGTTCAGAGGGTTTTGTCCTAAAGGTGTGGCAATTGTTGGACTCATAGTCACATACACCATTGACATTGTTGTCATAACCTTTTTCTTCTTTACACTGCCTTGATCTTTGAGATTCACTGATGTCATGTGCAGTTGTAATGTCCTTTTCAGACCAATAGTACTAACCATGCCATCCCCATCAGTGGAAGTGGCACTTGATTCAGATTGAATCTAAGTGATTGACAAAGGTGGAATTGAATTTGAAGCTGGAACAAATGAAGGTGTAAGGGTATGAGACTGAGTAGTACCTTTTTCTGACGAACCTCCAATTACTGGTGTCCCACCATGTTTTGGTGGAGTGGGTGTGGAAATTGGATACCAATGCCCTTCTCCTTTGGGACCTAGACCACCCTACTTGGAAAACCCAATTTTTCTAAAATCTGTGCCCCTTTGCCATATTTTTCTTTTGTGGATGCATTGACTCCAGTAGCAATTGTTATTGAATATACATCAGTTGATGTGGGATTTATAGAATCCCACTCATCCTCATTATAATAGCTATGATGTGCTTGAGCAGAATGCTCCTCAGTCCACAAATCAGTAAATATTTAATCCTTGTCCACATCATAAAGATTTGCAGAGTTCTTTGGCTCGCCGAGATTCTTCCTTATTTCCCAAAAATCAGTAACTTTGGTTGCAGTCCAATAATCATCTTTACATTGAAGCGCTAGTTTTTTGAAATAGCTTTTGTAGATGGTTGATCAGCTTGCTGGTAGAAATTGTAGGATGTCCTGTGCTGCACTTTTCCTTTCCGTTTGTGCAATGGGCCATAATTTGTGATGACAATTATTATATTGAAATATTAAATTTTCAGCGGTGTATATATCCATCTCTTTTTTGACCTCATCCCAGGACTCCATATTTTTAAATTTTTTCTATCAATGGCACACTGTCATGTTGAAATTTTCTTGTGTAGCTCCCATTTGCTCTAAGATTTGTTCCAACTATGTTTAGTGGATCATACTGCCAGTGACTATCAACAGCAAAGTGAAAAATTGAAAAAAAGCCTTTGCCACTTTGAATCCTCTTCTCTCAAATGTGAACCCTCCCAATGAGAAAGGAAAGGAAGGAAATATCATTTTCTTTTGCTGACCATGAAAGAGTACATCTGTGCTCTCCATCTGCCAAACATATTCCAATGCAAATACCCTCTTTGTAACATGTATGGGAAGTTTTTAGGGTTCTACCACTGAACCGTAAAACCTTAACACAATGTAGTCTTCCATGAAGTACCATCCAACCAATTATATTTGACTTCTGAGTTGAATGCAATCTCTACAAGACATAGGCAATCAAGGCAAAGAAGTGCTTATAATTTTATGATACATTGACCTGCCAAAAAGAACTCTAAAAAATTGTTATAGTTCCTTCTGTTATCACTCATCCTTATCTGAGGTGTCCATTCATATACTGCATTTTGGACCAGAGTTTGAAGCTTGTTTGTCTGAAATATTACACGATGCCTTGCTAAAAGAAGATAACACAAGTAGGTTGTGAACCTAAATGTCTTCTGTGAACCTCTTTTAATCATTAGTAATTGTTCTTGCATGCAATGGACAATGTGCTCAATAAAATTATATTTTACTGGTTCTTTTTCACAATGAATATGAGAAATCATTTCAAGAATGCTGGCACCCACTTCTTTGTTATTATTCAATCCCAAACAAAATGATAGCAAGGAAATACTATCTTGAACCCATTGCACAAAAATATCATAATCATAAGGAGGCTTATGATCTAGATCCAGACTAGAACTGCTTGTTATTCCTCTGATATACAAATCTTTCTTTATTGCATCTATTTTTTCATTATTCTCTTCTAGCTTTCCTAGCTCAATGTGCACGTTTGAGTTTTGTGCTTCAAACCCTAGGTCCAAATGACTAGCGAATCCAGTCTCGGTTATTGACAAAATTAACTCCTAGGTACTTTTATTGACAATTGCTTTTCTATTTTCATCATAATTTTTGGTGTAGAGCATGACAATTTCTGAACAAGGGAATACTTGAGGTAACACCATGCGTGCTGACCCAGCAACCAATGGTACAATTTTATTTGTCTTTGCATTTACCATGTTGTTAAATGGACAAAATTTTGAATCCTTCATTGGATCTTTCCACTTATTTTCAAGTGAAAATCTAATTTCCATGATTCCCTTATTTTTATGGATAACAGGATAAAAATATCATGGAATTCATTAGTGAAACCTAGTGTTTTAACCAGTTTGTGGAAGTCTATTATCTCTGTTTCCTTTCTTTGCCTTTTACTCATAGTCTTGGTATTTATTTTTTCCATTGTGGACCATGGATATACTAGTGTTACTATTTACTTGTAGGAAAATTCAAATAATTCTACACAAGTGACAGCTACAATTTACAGGTATGTTTAAAAATTCAACCCTAATTCTACGACTGTAATCTAAACAGTAAACCACTAGATTTGAAATATTTAAAGGGCGGGACGTGGGTGTTCAGGATTTTACCTGGAAATTAAATATGTGCAAACTGTGAGTGGGAAAAGAGCTGAGACTCTATTTCATTCCTCAATCCTCAACCTAGAAGTCATAACCCCTTTTTGAATCTCCAATACAATATACTAGTAAGAATTGAAAATATAAAAACTTAGGTAAAAATTGTACAATCATGAGTACTGAGTTGTCAATCATGACTTGGTGCAACTTTTATTGATTCTGCAGATATATGAGGTCACTAGGACACGTGTCACTTAATTTTTTGACATTACAAATATCTAAGGTCAGTAGGACCCAAATTGAGCTTATTTCTTATTAAATATTAAGTTACTATTTACTCCAATTTTGATTTTAATTAAACTTAGGCGAGTGTTAATTCATGTAACATGCCCTATTTCCGGTGGACAATTGCAAAAAGAAGTGACCGTTCTCCAAATAGGCCCGAAATATACCTTGGGTCGTTGATATATTTCTCATCCAACAGTCATGGAAGTCACCATCACGTGTCGCAGGTCCCATTTACTTTTGGCTTGACACTTTTCAGTAGTAGTAGTACAATATGTCATACGTAGACTTGTAGACTCGTAGTCACCTATTCACCTCACACATCATCATCAAATTATACTGATTGTGTGAGTGTACAAGTGTCATGATTTCTGAATAGGCTTGCAAAAATGGGGTTTCTTTTCCCTTTCAGCCCAAAACACACCACACGTCGTTGATCTGTGCTCATCTAACGGTCGCTGGCAGTCACTATCATGTGTCGCAGGTCCCATTAAATTTTGGCTTCTAAGTTCTCACTTGTCAGTACTAGATTACCTCACATGTAGTCACCTAGTCACCTCACACGTCATTAAAAAGTAACTAATAAAACTAAAAACCCATTTTTGTATAGTATGATAATTTTTACTAGTTTGATTTTCATAAATAGCCTCTGCAATACTGTTAAACTAAAAAGAAATAAATGAAAAAACTTTGAATTATATTTATCAAATGACACCGATTGTGTGAGTGGACACGTGTCATGATTCCGGAATAGGATTGCAAAAATGGGGTTTCTTTTCCCTTTCAGCCTGAAATACACTGTATGTCGTTGATCTCTGCTCATCCAACGGTCTTCAGAAATACAGTTACACATAACACCATACGCCAAAAAATTATTAAATTTAAATTAAATTAAATATTGAAACTGTCTAATATAAAAACAACTAATTAAAATATTGTAATCACAGATAAATGTCTAATTATTAATTTATTACTACCCATAAAATAAAAACTGATAAATGTCAAATGGGTATTAATAATTAGACTTTAAAATGTTACAATTCCATAGTCGCACACATAACACATAATACATTGACATGGAAAAGTTAAGTTATTACTCTTAAATAAATCACACAGTCACACATACATTAAACATTGTTACATTTGTTTGGTTCATATTATATGATATCACATCACTATGGTAAAGTGAATGGGCATATAATTTATTATTTATCAATATATTACTATTAGTCTTTAGATTTCTTTACAAAATTGTAATTAAACAAAATTACACAGACAATCTATCATCTCACACACTGATACGTGTCTTGACTCTCATTTGTGGAGGAAGATAGAAAAATTACAATAATTATGCAACTTAAACAAAATTACAGAGTCAAGAGTCCAGACAATCTATTATCATTCATTAAAAGAGTCGAAGAGCAAAATTTTCATTAATTATTTCAAAAATTTACATTCCTAATATTATAATATACTTTATAATTATAGAGTTTGAATTTAGATTATAGTCGCACTGTAAACCCCTACAAAATGGTGTGAGTGTGAGTGTGAATCACTGAATAGGAAGTATCCCTAAAAAATAGTTACAAAATTTGTTGCCACGAGAGCACTGGTTGATCATATAAGAAAAAAATACAAAACAAACTGCGGAAACCCTGTTTCAAGAACAAAAACACTAAGGATCTTCATCTCCATCCCTGTTTAAGAAGATTTTTTTGTGGAGAATAATCTCCGTGAATTCATCAAGCCAGGTTTAGTCCATCTCCACCCCATCGTCGAGGTGAAACAACTTCCACAGGAAGTCCCTCCCCAGTCACGCCCACTTCTAATGTTGCGTCAGCTGCCTTTCATTAAGGTTCAGTAGAAAGGGTTTCCTTTCCACATTTCTGCCTTGCTGGATAAGATTTTCAATTTCATTAGCCGAAGGGATACCCAACCTCGGTTATGTGAAGACAATGACTTGGACGTCATCCACCAGAAATTGTTCTTTGAAAACATTCTACAACAGCATAAGATGTCTACCTTCTCTCCTCTGAGGTCGAGAAAAGATGACAAGAAGTGGGATGTAATGTTTGTGCTGATGCTATATCTCTTCTCGTTGCGAATGAACTCATGGGAAAGCACCATGAACATAGTATTGTTAATTAAAGCGCCCACTTCCTTGTAAATGAAAGTGAGAACTTCATCTGGTATCATGCCCAAAAAGGGCTTCTTCTCATCAGTGGATGTGGTACTCAACCTAATTAGTGTGTCCATCTCTACTTGCAGAGCCTCAATACCCTAAACTAAAAACCTAAATCTTCAAAGTTTTAAACCACACAAAAAATTGAAATTCTACAAATCTACAGAATCATAGATCTAAAAACTTAAAACCAGAGGGCAGAGGCTGAAAGGCAAAAGCAAATTGAAAATGATGAAGAAGCAAGAAAGAACACATATAAATAGCCTTGTTCCATATCTTTCATATCTTTAGGTAAATCATTCCTATTAATGTACGAGTGTGGGTCCGTGGGAAATTACTAATATAGTGACTATACTAATAACTACAGTATGTAGTTTGTACTAGTGCAATTTTAGAAACCGTGCGACATGCCTGATGACTAACAAGTGGATCATCGTAGTTAAAGAATGTCATTGTCACTCTAACAAGACATTCATTTCTTTCAAGTTATTGTTCCAACCTTGCGATGTGTATCCATTTTGCAGACTTCTTACAAAAATCAATTTGTTTCGAGAAACTGGGCCTGAAATAAAACTCCAGCCATTTATCTATGATCAACCAACGGTCTCGATTAATACATTTACAATTTAGGGTTCTAAAAAAACATGTTTTAGGTACGTGTTGATGGTATAAATACTCATAGTTGATTGTACAATGTACATACCACGTGCAGTTGCTAAATGTACATACCAATTGCAGTTGCCAGTGACGGCGGACAACTCGGCAACCAAAGTGACGATATTAACTCAACGTGACTAGGAGTCAAGACATTGTAATTATTAGATTTTTATGAATTGCCATTTGGCATTGGCTAATTTTAGATTTTAGTTTTACTTTAAAGTTTAAAGAATAATTGAATACTTTAAACTTTCACAATTCAGAAGTCGCATAGTCACACATGTGACATGATACATGCAATAGTTAAGTAATATTAAGTTATTACTGTTAAATAAATAGCACACATACATTAACATTTGTTTGGTTCATATTCAATTTCACAAATTATAAAATCACATATTTTAAATTTAAATCCCTAAAAACATACATATTTTAAATTTAAATCCCTAAAAACAAACTGAAATGAAGTTGCAAAGTTTTCATTTATATTTTTTTATAAATTTACAATATTCAGACTTGGAGACTTGAATTCCCTACACAACTTTAAAGAAAAAACCTACTAGAGTGAAATTTCAAAATTTTAGGCAGAGGCCATAGGGACACAACATTAAGGATTTTACCCTCTGTCTAAGTAGAAATTTTTTAGAGACAATAAGCTCTGCGAATTCATACAACCATCCGTAGTCCATCAAGTCATCCAACAGAAACCATTTGCGAAGAAAATCCTTACCGATCTGTGCCCATTTCCTATGGCGCGTCAACTACTGAACATGCAGGTTCAAAAGAAAAGGTTGCATGGCCACATATTTGTCTGACTCAAAAAGCTTGCGTAAATCACTTGCCCAAGGGAGCCCCACCCCTAATTGTGCATAAATGGTAACCTCAACAGTGTCACCCATGAATTCATGTTTGAATAATTTCCTTAACAGAAGGAGCATATCCACCTTCTCTTCCCCGAGGTCCATAAGAGATGCTAAAAAATGGGACGTAATGTCCATGTTAACTTGGTACCTATCGACATTTTCCAAATATTCACGGCCCAACACCATCCTCACACCCTCATTTGTTAAGGCTCCAAACTCCTTGCAAACTAATTCAAGGGTTTGGTTTGAGACCGGGCCCAAAAAGGCCTTCTATTCCTCCGCAGATGTGCTTATCAAACGGATAGGAGTGTCCATCTTCAGAAAACAACTACCATAATATCTGAGATTATATAGCCTAAAAACCTAAACCAGAGGCAATCTTTCAAGCACTAGCAAAGGCAGACCCAAACCAAAGGATAATTGGAGAAGAAAGAAGCGTAGATCATCTATAAATAGCCCTCAATTCTTTCTCTAACCTAATTAATTTATTTTTGCTTCAAAATTCTGTAAATATTTCATATTAAATGCATGAGTGTGTGAAATTAGTTCATTTTTCCTTCAAGATTCTGTAAATATTTCATATTAAAAGCACGACTGTGTGAAATTAGAAATAGCCAGATTTAGTGTCAGTGATAAAACATTTCTTTTATTAACGAAAACTGTGATACATTATAATTTATCAACTGTCCATGTAAACATATGTAAGATTTGATACATGTAAATAATGATGTCATTACATGATGTTGCATTAATTAGATAATGGTTATGGTGCAAATTAATTTGATATGTGTCATCATTCTGGTGAATTCTTGAAGAACTCTGTTTCCTTCAAGAAATTGAGTCTAAATTAAACTTCAGCCATTGATCTAGGATCATCAAACGACCTCAAATAAGACATTTAACATTATAAAATGCTAGATTTTACTGTTAGGTTGTGTGTCGATGTAACTTTTTGTGCTTATCGATACCAACATCTATTTAGTCTGCAAATAAGTTATTAGTTGGCGTTGACCCACACGACGCATTGTAAAGTCCCATCTTTTGAAAATTGCCAGTAAAATATTTATTTTTCCCATACTTAACAATAGATTAGCCAAAAAAATAAATATATTTTCAAACGACACATAAAATTCGCCAGTACAAATATTTTTTTTCCCTTCAAAATAAAATCATTCGCCTCATATATTATAATGTTTTTACTTCAAAAGAAAAAAAATTGCCTCACACAATATATATTTTCCCCCACATTAATATATTATTCACCAGTATTTTATGGAATTTTCATTCGGTAGGGAAAAATTTGCCTTCGCCTTTATATTATTTTTCGTAATTTTGAAATTTTTTTTGCCGTCATCAAGAAATTTTTTCCCTTAAATTAATGTATGATTCGCCAGGATTTTACACTTTTTCATAGGAGGGGTTCCTTAAAGTTATCCTTGGCAGCTTCTCTTGACAATAACACCTGCAATCTGTGTACCAACTAATAAATGGACCTGATTTATGGGATGGTGGTCTATTTATTTTAGAGTATTGTAAAGATAGATAAATATTGTAGGCCTAGCTATGTGAAATTCCATCATATCACATTAATAATTTGACCTCCTCCCTCAGTTCATTTCCACCTCTACTCTTATCGTGCAACTATTGTTGTAGGCTTGCTTGCCACCATTGTTCTTATACTGTAGTTATTGCTTTAGGTTTTCTATAAATGCATTTTCTCGAACGCTCTCTGCACCGCCGCCCTCTTATTCTATAAATAAAAAATTACACTGTCAAGATAAAATTACTTATACCTAAATACAACAAGGAAACTCAGAGCACACAACAAAAATTCTTATACTTAAATAGTGGAAGGGAACTCACAACACACAAAAACAATTGGAGACTGTCAACTCTACGGTACTTTTTACCATTTTGTAGCCTTCTTTACTATGGTAAATTATTTGAGTTGATTCCTGCAAATTTGGTTTATTTGTCTCTCATATTCATCTTCTTTCTTCCAATGTTTTTTCCATGGAATAACTAAATGCATTGTATAGAAATTAGTTATTTTTGGGAGAATGTTATCGATTCTGGATTACTTAGATAATTTTTCTTTCCATATGATAGGATTAGAATGCCTAGCATGAGAGATGTATTTTTTTCTTCATGAAGTTATTTCTTCAACTATGAAATGAATTATGTTTTACTACTGAATCCTTATACTCAAGGGTAGTTTTAAACATAATACTCATAGAGAAATAAATTACGGAGCTTTGGATAACATTAAATATCTTCTCTAAAGATCCTTTGGCTAAATAAGTATGAAACTCATGTAAAATTTATTTTCTGATAAAATAAATACAGAGAGGAGGCTATCGAGCTCGTATACTTTCAAAGAAATTCCCATGCTTTCAAATCCTATCTTTTGTCTTTTGTACTCTCCTTTTGCAGCAAGTGGAACTCATCACCAAATATGGATTTGATGGTGGGTATCACCTTTTTGGCGAAGGCTCGCGCCAAATTAGCCTTGTTGTCAGACAATAAAATTGGGTAAATGTACAAACCTGTGTCACACTTTTATAAAGGAAAAGGACCACAGCATGTAAATTGTTCAACTTTAACGACATAAAAAGTGGCATTTGTATTTAGAATTCAAGGATGATGTAAACTAATGAAATGTGTAAAAATTTATGAAGTTTATGCCTATAATTTCTTAATTTTTTTTTGAATAATAATTGATATAGTTTTTTTAATTTTTGAAGTCCATTTTTCAATTGCTGAAAACAGCTGAAAATATGGGGTTTAGTTCCCACCAAACAAGTATATGCAAATAATCTATTTTTCCTCTGATTTCAAAATATATTATAGATAAAATCTATAGCTAGTGCATAAAAGAAGAAAGATTGGTTTTCAATGTATATTTTCTCTATTATAACTCCTCAAAGTTGAACTTTCTGAAATCAACAGTTTTCATCTCCCACCAAATTTCCCCTATCAAATCTGCACTATTCAGAAAAAAATTACATATTCTTGAACAGGACTCTCTCTTCTAGTGTTAAATATAAATTTTAAATTTTTTTGATATGATTTACTATTTTTTTACTTATTTGAAGCAACATCTTCTCGAATGTTAAAATACCTACTTATATTTTGAAATTATAATATATTAGATCTAATCAAAATACTATAAAATTTACATGACAATAATCTTGACTCTGAGCTCTACAAAAGGGTATTTTTAATTTTTTTTTTAAATATCATTAAAAAGAGTAGGGGTTATTGAAACATCAATTTTCTGAAATAATTTTTTTTCTTTGGTAATTGGTATGAAACATGCATTTAATAGAAATTTCCAATTGGAAACATTTAACCACTTATCTAGCTAGACCATATGTTTGACAAAAATTAATTTTTATTTAGAAATACTCAAATTTAGCTGTGCTGATAAGTGGTCCTGCAACATGACATAGCTTTGTGCTTTTACCCAACTACAATAACATATAAAGTACTAATCAAAATTTTAGTAAGCATTAATTTTCAAAGATAAAGTAAGAAAAAGTAGAGCCTTCCTCAGTCTATATAGTCCATATGGATAAGTATTCTATGCCTAGTGAATTCTCCTCTCATATTCACTGGTATAAATTGCTTCTCTCCTCTGTGAAATGAGTAAACGACCAACAGAACATTGTGGAAGAGGATTTGTATCTTTACAATTATGATACAGTCATACATGGCTTTAGCACCAAGCTGACCTAGTCAGAGCTTGACATGCTAGAGGAGATTCCAGGCCATCTCTCATCGTTTCCCGATTCATTAGGAACCATGGATACCGCACATTCATCCTTTTCAGTGCAATATACTCGCTCCCCTTTCATAATCACATTGAAGGCCTGCATAAGATAAGTCATATATGACATTACTTTGGCATCCTACACATAAAACTTGGGCATGTTAGGGTTTTGAATATATCCATAGTATCTAAATAGCATTACAATGTCAAAGATAATGTTAGTGCATAGATGAAAAGTGTATCTATAATCCTTTGAATCAAGATAGTAGAGATCGTTGAGATTATCTTGAAGCACATTCAATCATACCAAATCAAGGAGATTCCACTATGATGCTTTCAGTTATGCTCTTAACTTTGTTGATGGGTGTTTGGATGAAGATGCGTATTTGTTGCGAGCATTTTTTTCCCAGATTTTCTTGCCCCATTGCCAAGCCCAGGAAAGGGGAGAAAATAGAGGAGATTCAGCTCACATACGAGTATAAAGTATAGGATTGTGGCTGCAAAGTATTTGAAGGGGATGGAGAGCAGTGAAACTGTTACAAAACCAGTACGACTGAATTATGCAAGGAAATGGGGACCGAAGGTCATATATCCCATCTCAAGATTGCAGGGATATCTTGATTTGCCACGACATCTTTTGGGAGAGGATGGGTCGGATGGATCCAAATAGAAACATGACTGGTATGGAGATGAAAAGGTAAAATATGGATTATAAGAGTAATGTATTCAAGTCTAATGATGACTGAGATATCATCTCCGTTTCTTTACAATGAATCATATTTGATATGCAACTTTTCTGAATTTATGAGAAGATTCATAGCTAATCTTCATATCCTGGTGATTACCTAGCCATCAAAATGATTACCTAGCCATCAAAATGAGGATTGAAGGATCAAACACTATTGTACCAATATTTCTTTCAACACTACAACTAAAAATAGAGTTGAAACAAAACAAACCCAAACTATTTTTGCAGATGATGAGTTGGATATATAGTGAATGGAGGCCCCTACCAATACTCCACTTATTTCCTATAGACTAGGCGACTTCCCTTCACATGAAAGCTAGCACTATCTCAGTACAATCCGTATAATACCTCTTTGACATCAATTTTATTTACTCTACTATTTCCTTGAGTAATATTTTAACTATCACAAGCTAGACGTGTCATATGTGGTAATACACGTGCAAATAAATTGCAAATCCCACGTAGTGCATAGCCATGCCAATCATGTTGGTAAACATGGTAGCATTAATTAATATCACATTTTATTTCCTTCGGTAGCTGTTGAATGTAATATAATTTTATTACATATGGTCATCGTCTTTGCATGAAGAATTGAGATAACCAACATGTGTCCTATCTTCGGAAATACGCAGCAGGTGTAAAGAAAAGCATTATACATGTCAAATATGTTGTGATTGCAACAACCAAGCGCATTATGACCATGACACAGTTTAGGACCGGAAACAACTGTCATGAGTGAAAAAACACAAGCGCTATGGTGAGTGGGCAGGAATCTAGGCCCTATGGTGAGTGGGTAGGAATCCAGCCCCATGTATTCACATTTGCAAATAATACTCAATTTTGGGCAAATATGGGGCACGTAAATATAGATATGAAGCAAATAGAGAACGTGACAAACGTGCAAGTCATATTATCCAAGTGCAAAGATATCTACAAGAGACCCTCCATCCATGTATTATAGCACAAAATTGAATTGTATTCTAGACCCTCACATTTGACACATAGGACTCATGTGTGATGCTGGATGATACTAGGAAAAATGATCAGAAATACTGCTATGTAGGAAAAATGAAGGTACTAGTGATGCTTCACATACCAGAACATATCGCTCTGTGGAGTTAAGCACTTACATTACGAGGTCTAGAATTTAGCGCCTAGGTGTAAGAGTTAACAAATTGGTCTTGGAAGTAGTTAATCTCCAAACATCTTGGCTCAAAATTGTCTTCTCTCCCTTTCTCTTCCCATATACCTCTATTATATTTTCTTTGTAGAATTTTAAACATAATTATATTGTAGATTTTTAAATTTAATTATATTGTAGATTTTTCAATGTAATTATATTGTAGATTTTTTTCCTCTTCTCATTAATTTGGTGCATGCTCTTTGAGAGGCCTTGAGGTCTCTAAGATAGTCAAGACAATAGAGGTCATTCTTCCTCATGGCTTCCTATCAGAGACATCCTCCACTGCATCCGATTATCAATAACCTTTTCCAAATACCAAGCATCTCTCTCTAGTGCTTCGACCCTTGTTTTCAACAAATTTTCACTATTATTCGCGTCTTCTCTGCTTCATCTTCTATATGAAAAGGAACATTGAATATGAGATACTTAATTTATCATAGAATTAGGAATCAACATATTTACAGAGCACCCGACATGCTAAAAATTTGGGTCTATAATGGACAAAAAAATATCACTCTCATTAGGGAAAAACAAAGTATTTTTTGCATAAAAAAATTCATTACATGGAGTTAAAATTGCTTCCAGCTTAGAAAAGAGCATTTCACTACACTATGAGCAATTAGACATGGGCTCCCAACATGTATCCATTGGATTTGAAGCGGAGAAGAAATTGTATATATCATTGAAATTATATGAGGAATAGACTTCCAATACCATTGTAATTGCAACCTGATTGTTTTGATTTATCTTGCTTTGTTGAGACAAACTTATGAATGCCTATTTACTACTCTAATTCGAGTGAAAGTTCCAATTTTTAGTAGTTACATAGAATTGTGAAGGTTCATCGATTCTAGACTC
>MU224293.1:1300270-1312480 GCA_018584345.1 Thuja plicata | reverse complement strand
AGTCAAATCAGCACATGTTTGACATATTCCTTTTATGCAATTTATTTGTCCAACTGCATCATCTCTTTTGTCACATAAAATGGATGAGATGAACTCACTTCTTCTACTAGGAGGAGCATTTTAAAAATCATAAGTGTCTTCTACAAACTTTCAAAAAAATTGATAGTGAAGATCAAATTCAATATGATAATGACAACAAGAAGTTTCAAACACTTTGTTTGTCCTGATATAATATGGCTTCAATTTTCCAAACATTGTTTGCCCAATCTTTATATTAGGATTTGAACTATAAAATGACACATACATTTCATGTTCTGTTGTGTCCAACCAATGTTTTGTAACATATTCATATTGATTAAGTAAAATTCTATGTCTGATAACATCTCTACTGTTTGATGAAGGACGTGTATTATCATTCCAAAATAATGTGACCAAATTCTTGATTCCTCCATCAATCCTATCAGAATGAGGAGCTCTACACATGATTGCCCAACTACCTTCCAAGGTGCTATCATCCAAAAGCATTCTCCTATTAACATATCATGATATTTTTTTCCTACTAAAAACCAATCTGAGATGAAACTGAAGATATTTGTCTTTTTCGAAGCATAGTGTTACCTATAATGGATGTCAACATAACTTTTCTTGTAATGGTCTTATCTTTAGTTTGAGATCGCTTCCCTACCTGGTTCAAACCTTCCCTAAGATTTTTAATCATATCAGTTTGCTTGTCAACAAAATTTTCCTATTTTGATGTTGCATCTATACCCAATAATTTTAATGCCCCTTCCAAATTTTTGTTTATAAGTACAACTGAAAGAAATTGAGCTTGTTCAAGTGTTTCTAAATTATCAAATTTAGCCAATATTTCTTTTTCTATCATATTCACTGACCTCTTCTTAGCAAGACTTAAGGGTTGAAAATTAGCAAGTGATTTCAAATTTTCCACATCCATTGTAAGTAAATGATCTAAGTTTCTATAATTAATATTTCTCTTTGCAGTTTGAGCTAAATGTATATGTTCATCCATACCTGTAGGAGCACATGATCCTGAACCTTCTCCAACATCAATTATCTGAGCTTTCGTAGGGAGTGATCCTGACCCTTCTTCAATGTGCAATTCTTCGACTTGACTTGACTCTCCTACTTCAGCTTGTCCTTCACCTTATTTAGTTTTATGATAATATGCCAATGCAGCTTCATGATTTATTTGTTCAGCACCAGGTGATCATTTTCTAGTAGATTTACGTTGTCTTCCCTTCTTGTTTCCCGTTTCTTCTCTTCAAAAACGTCTTCCAAATGTATTTTTTCTTCAAAAAATGCTTTGATATAATATTTATCCTCTTCAAAATTATGCCTTCGGAAAAAATAGAAATAACAATCTTTATTCCAAAAATGCATTTGTAAAAATTGAACAATAATAGAAAAAGAAAATTACTTGCTGCAATTTGGTTAAAAACTGAAAACAAAAAACTTTAGATTTATAACATTCTAAATTTTTCAAAAAAAAAATTATAACATGGCTGACCTACTTCGCGTGAAGTAGGCAAGATAAAAATTTGGCGGGATGGTTGTCACCAGATTTTTCACTCAAGTGGCTTCACGCAAAGGGTCTTTGTGTGAAGCCCCTTAGACCCCTTCGCGTGAAGGGGGTCTTCGCTCGAAGACCCCTAAAATGAAAATTTCTTGTTAAAAAAAAAACAAGTCCTAGAAATTGGTCTTTCAAGGCCTGGGACAAGGACCAAATCAAATGTTTTTCTCAAATACATGATGCCAAATGATGTGATTCAGAACAAGATTTTTAATGAATATAATTTTAATACCTATTGAGTTCGTTATATCACTTTCAAATATTACTTTAACTAAACATAGGTTGTTTGGCGATTCAACAACCTGTGTCTTCAAGGCTTTGGGAAAAATAGTAAATTACAAAAAAGAAATTATGAAAAATATTTAGGAAAAGCGTATTTGTGTTGCCTTTCTATATTAAAAAAAAGTTGAATTTTGATATATACATTTCAAGTTACAGTGATCAAAGTGACCTTATGTCTAAATTACAGTAACTGTCACTTTAAAACTTAATAAACTATGTAATATTGACCCAAAATGAATGAAACCAATTACATCCTCTAGATATTTAAGTTACAAATATAATTTCAAAATAATTACATCGTTATCATATTTTAAAAAAAAAGTTATGCTGATCCAAGTGAAAGTCACTTATTAAAATCACAGTTTTTTCACACAAACCACTTTTCAAAGGAGAATGAAAAATGAATTTTAATGAATTTTTATTTTTTTTGAAAAAATATATTTAGAAACTAGAAAGAAAATGCTAAAAGACCCTAGTTTATATCATCTTCAAATTCCTTATAGTTTTGCGGCAATATGTGTTCAAAAATGAAGTTTTTTCTCAAAATGTTGATCTCTGTGTCAAATTTGGCCAAAAAGTGGGACACACTATTGTGGGATCACCCAACAGGAAAGATGATTTGAAAGTAAAAAAATTTGCCTATACAACTATTAAAGGTGTCATAGTTTATACACAACATACCATCCTTACCAGGTATGCCCGCACCTTAAAATATTTTAAATGACACATTATATGCCATTGTACTTTTAACAAAAAATAAAATTCCTTACTTACAATAAATTGTTCTACTTATAGTTTCTAAACAAAATTTAATTTTGATAGTATAATATTTCCTTGAATTTATTTTTGTTGATTTATAATAATGAAAGTCCCCCTACAAAGTTGACTACTAGTCGCATACCCCTTAATTTAATTTGCTATATCATGACCCAAGCAATTTACGACTACTTCCCCAACCAAACTCTACAACACCATATCTAATCTTTAAACATCTCAACACCCAACCATTTGGTATTGTTTAGTTCATTTTTTATACACATGCATAATATAACACCTGTCCAGCTTACACATAGGTTGACATTTGCTATTATGCCCACCACGATATTTACTGCACTACAACTTATACATTTTTTACATTCATTGCTCTTAGGAAATGGCAAAAAACATTAATAATCACAAAATCATTGAAGTCCTAAGTGGAGAGACAAAAAACAATGTTGGCAGCCCCTCAATTCCAATTGTCATGATATTGTGCGGAAATTCAAAGTTGAATGCCAATTCCCACTTGTGGAAGAAGAAGACATCACTACACTTCAAGATAGTTCTACTGAATTGGAGGGCCTTTGCACCTTCATGAAAGTGATGTATTATGATCGACATTACACAGGTGGTGCAACACCATCCATAGTTCAAGAATATGAGATGTACTTGAACACAAAATGATCAATTGTCTTACCTTCCACTAAGCAATTAAAGAAAAAAAATCTATATAGATAATGTATTGTAAATAGACAAGCTTCTATTTCTACACTGTGTAACCTATCTATAGGCGTGAAAGTAGTCTTCAGTACAATAAATAAATGTCTTTCAAAAAAGTTTACCTTATAAGAATGTACTTTTTCATAGTTTGTGTATTATTCAATTTGCATGTTTATAGAGAGATAATGGTATACAATGCACTTCTATAGAAAAACACAAACTAACATAATTCCTCTTGCACAATTATTTCCTACTAGGAGTAAAGAAGGGTAAATCAACAAATTATCTAACAACAATATTTTTAAAGTTTTCTAACTACTTATCATTATTTGTCAAAAAAATTCTATTTGAATATAACATGCTCAAACTTCTTCGCCTGAAATTGATCTGCATTTCGCATATACTAAGTCTGCCACAAACTAATCGCAAATTGTACCCGCTCTTGCAAGATACTCTGTTCCTTTTAGAGTATTCTTCACAATGGTGTCTTTAACGATAAGTGCACTTTCTAAGATTCTTGTAGGATACGTATTATAGATCCATACTTACAAGTTACATCTATACATACTATCCAACAAAAAAATTCTACATCTACAAAATACCGACTGGAACTCTCTGATGGTGAACACAACCATTCTGCACTACTACTAGACAAATTCAAATATCTTCTCATTGAAGAAACTTTGATGAAGGGATCAATTATTTTCCTCAAGAAATATTCTTGCAAGATGGTCCATAACTTCATGTAAGCCTTTTGTTTAACACTACCATATTAAAGTTCTTAATTTCCAAACTAAAACTCCTTCCTAAATTTTCACTCTTTGTTCTTTGCAGGGCACTCTTAATAGAAGACTTTGAAATCTTCTCAAACAATGCACCTATAGTTGGAAGCCCAATTCCACTCTTTCAGGTTACTGACTACCTTCGACATTTTCCCTCTAAACATGCCTTAGGGTCTTCTTCAACTACAGAGTATTCTATACAAAATCTAGTTCCCTTTCAACCACTCCCCATTAAATCATTGACTCCATATTATAGGCATTGGTCCATCGAGGATCGAGCATTAGGAAAAACACCAATCCATGAATACAAAAATGCTACTCATGAAGGAAAAGTATTTGGTTTTGAAATCATAGATAAAGACACATCTGGAATCCATGTAACTTGTTTTAATGAGCTCATAGATGAGTTCTGCAATGTTGTCCAACCTGGTTCTCTATACAATATTTCTGGTGGTCGCATAAAACTTGCAGATATAAAATATAGCAGCTCAACAAACCCACACAAAATAGTATTGTTAAGCTCATCAACCATAACTCCATCCACACGTATAGACTCTACAATACCCAAGCATTGCTTCTATTTTAAGAGCATAGATTCTCTAGCTACATTTCGTATCGACCCCCTTGTAGATGTCATAGGGATCCTTGTATCTATAACTCCTCCATCAATCATACGCAAAAAAATGGAACTGAAAATAAGAAATGCACAAAAATAATAAAATAAATTTCAAAATGTTCCATAGATATTACACTATGGGGTCGCCACTATGAAGTTGAAAGAAAAAAATCTTTGATATGTTCGCCCAACAAACCCCAATAATAACTTTGATCAAATTTGCACGTCTAATATCATGGAGTGGAAAAAAAATTGATAGCACCTTTTCAACCTCTATTTTAGTCAATCCTACTTTGCATGAAGCATCTGCATTAAAAATATGGTATACAAATGTAGGGAATGACCAACCCTCCATATCCTTGTCAAAAGGCCATAGCTTCCCACCCAAGTTTGTTGATCCAATAGATATCTCTACTATTGTCAACAAAGAAATATCCAACACACAACCTATTTGCGTACAAGAAAAATTTACTAAATTGCATTTGGACAAGTTCTACTACCTTTCATGTCCACTAGTAGTAGACAACAAAAAATGTAAGAGAAAGGTTTTTCACTGCTAAAAAAAAAAATTCTGGTGCCCCAAATGTTCTGTTGATCTCTCTAACTGTGGCTATAGCTACATACTAAAGATGGACTTAGAAGATGCTACAAGAGAATTGCTAAAGGTAACAACATTTGAAGGGCCCTCCATTGATTTGTTTGGAGTACCTGCAGAACATTTCCAACTCCTACTAGCAGAGCCTGATGCTGCAAAATGTATTTTGGACAATGTTATAAATTGTCAATTTCTCTTTGAACTTACCATCAAAATGAATCCATTTGGGGGTGAAGAAACACAAAGAATTATAGTTACATCCCTGAAGCTTGCATAAAATTGGCACATGGATCTCATTATGAACAGTTAAATATCAAAATTTGAAAGCTTCTACTAGAGTGCTATTTATATATAAATTTTTACATCCCCTACAATGATAAATGTAATTTTACGTTATTTTTTCCCACAAACAAAAAAATAGTTTGCACTTGGAATGAAAAATACTATATGTATATGCACTATATTTTCAACAAAAAACAAATATTATGCATGCATCTTTTCTTGTTCAAATTCTTCCAATGTTACACAAGCGAATTTTTCAATAGCATGTTTACTACATTTACAAGTACCCACTATAGTATTTGTACATTTTGTTTTGCATGTAATCTTCAAAATGCTTCCAAAACATTATCCAACAATACATTTCCACTCTCTTTTAAATCTTTACTCATACAATCATTTAGCATACTAAAGCATTCAATTGCCTCATACAAGACTCCCATTCAAATCAATCATATTTCTAATTATGCCATGGAAAGTTAAACAAGAACAAAAAAAACACATACAATACTTAGACATTTTATTTTTAATATCTTACCTTTGAATGTTACAAAGAAATACAATCATAAAAAAATCTTACAAGCATTCATTTTTACAGATTGGGAATTCTACTAAAGATTTTACTTTTTCAATTTTTCTACACATATTCATACCTCTAAACACAACTCTTAAATCATTTTCCTCGCCATCTATTTTAGTTACAACTTCTCTTATAAAATATATAAGAATCTAATTGTAGAAACACTACTTTCAGGTATATCAAATCCTCTTGCTTGGGGGTATATATATAAATGGACTTACCCAATGATAATGAGCAAGACAAGCGTTCTCAAAGAAATAAAAAATGAAGAATAAGGTACCATGCTATACAAAGGACATCATCAACAAAAAAAAAGAGAGACCCCCAAAACCTTGTTCATGCAGCAACTTCTTCTACACTACCAACGTCACCTGCAAAAATCCATCTAGAAGCAGATTTACTAGAAATACACAATACCACTCAGGTCACCCCACTAGAGTAGATATACTCTCTAGATTTTTCCCAAGAATATTGCATAGTAAGGAATCATTTCCATTCCAAATTAGATAGCCTTTCTACTATTACAAAATGCGGAGTTTGCATGGAAAGATATCCAAGAATTAAAACAAGACAATCAAATGAATCAACCAATTGTTATAGATGCATAAAAGAAAAAAATGGAAATCGATTCTCAAAATGAAATAATATGGACCCTAGTGAAAAACCTCAATGTTTACAAGCCCTTACTCAAATTGAAGAGATGTTGATTGCAAGAGTCAACCCTATTCTTCAGGTTACTTATGCAAGAGGTGGCCAACTGAAATACAACGGGCACACAATATGTTTTCCTCATGACATTACCATAATAAAATCTTTCTTGCTAAGGCAAGTAGATAACTTGGACATAATTATAGTCAACAAAGAAAATATTGGGAATAAAAAATATAACTTCTATGTTAATAGAAGCCATGTTTATGAAGCATTACAATACAAAATAAATAATGACCAATTTTACAGAGATGTAAAGTTAGATGAATTAGCTTTTTCATACTTGCCGAATTATTCCACTGACATTAAAGACCTTTTGTACACTACCACTTCAAATGCAGATACTACTGATAGGTCATCTACATCAATAAATACAACTGATGAAGACCAAAAAGAAGAAATTATTCAAGCCACATCATTTGTGCCAAACCTTCCCATTGCAAGAAGAGAAATGGAAGAGGTATGTACCTCTTCCATTTCTCTTCTTGCAGTGGGAAGGTTTGGCACAAATGATGTAGTAATGAGCGTACATTCATTTTTACACCTAGGGGAAGGATGACCAATTCTAGATATACAGTGGCCATCCATTTCTACATCTCCCGTTAATGAATACACAACAGAAGGGTTGTTTGCAATGGAATTTCCAACTCTATATCCTCAAGGCAAAGTTGCATTAAGCAACAACGTATAAAAGATGTCAAATTGCATGAATATGCTCACCACCTCTTTCGCTAATGAAAAAAGATTTGGGCAACACCCACGATTTAGGTACTTCATACTTAATATCCTTATGCGCCATTGAAGCCAAGAAATAGCATCTATATTTGTTTGTAAACAACTTGATGGTATGATATCTACATCAATTTATGACCTGCGTCAAAGGTTGAAGGACATGCCTGATGACAATATTGCTGACCAACTCATGTGCTTTAGCTCTTCAATTCGTGGCACACGATAATTTTGGAATAAAATGAGGAGAGCTTCTTGACATGGTGATTCAAATAGGGTGCCCAAATCTCTTTTTTACACTCAGTGTAGTAGATACTAAATGGCCAAAATTGCACAAGGTCATGCCAACCACGTCACCAACAATCCTAGCGCTGCAATGAGATGGCAGTTACAAAATATAATCGACAATCCCCACCTACCAGCACTCTATATGCACCATAGATTCACAACATTCCATGAGGAGGTCCTAGATAAGCTACTCAGTGCAACAAATCATTGGTATAGGTACAAATTCCCCTCCATTCCATAATTAATTTTATTTTACCTCACAGTAATTACTAACGAAACAAACTCTTAGGTATGAATGGCAAAACATAGGATCTGCACATATCCATGGACTCATTTGGCTATGACATGCATCAGACATTGGGAAATTACAATGGAATGATACCCAATCCATCCAAAATGCACTTGACTTTATTGATAGATATGTCTCTATATGGAACCCACAAAGTCTTTAGTTGCAGAACCAAAAAATTCATTGATCAATTGTTGATGATCCATGTTTAATGGACACATAATTGATTGCTTCTGCCAACCCTGCCAATGACTACATCGAGCTTCTAAATCATGTGCAACAACACACAAGGTGTACCCCCCCAAACATGCCTAAGAATGAAAGGGGCTTCTCTTTCGTGTCACTACAAAGCACCCTAGATCACACAAGACAAATCAAAAATCTACAAAACTGACAATGGCCAGTCTGCCCACATCTCAGCTCGTAATGATGATCGCCTAAACCTACACAACCCACAAATACTATCCATCTGGTGAGATAATGTAGACTTCCAGCCACTTTTTTCAATTGATGCAGTACTCAAGTACATTGCAAAATATGCTGCAAAGGCTGAAAACAAATAAAAAATGTATACCATGCCATGTTGTCTCGCATTTCAACAAGGTTTGACTTTGAAAAACTAGCCCCAATTTCTTTTCAAATAATGCTACTTGAAAACCAAGTAGACCGTGACATTGGTGCCTAGGAAACTTGCCACTTCTTGCTCAAACTTCCACTCTCCATATCTAGTAGGAAATTTGTATCTTTAATACTCAACCAAAAAAAACCTACAACATATACCAATTGCACCAGCAACGGATACAACATACCCCAACTATATTGAATCCTACATCTCATGCCCTACACACCTAGAGTCCGCATCACTTATAGAGGTCACCCAAAAATGGACCTTCAATGCTACAAGGAAAAAAAACCAATGGACAAAGTGCCCCACCACAGCTATTGGCCGAGTCTCTCCACGCTTCACAACCATCCCTTCAAAGGAAGACAATAGCTTTGAAGCATTTTTTTGGAGTGAACTAGTTCTATACAAACCATTCCGCAACCTTCAAACAAGTATAGGATCAACATCATGTCAAATAAAACATAACTGGGAGGCATTTTCAAACCAATACCATCCTTGGCTTGTGTGTAAAACCAATCTTGAGCTAGAACAAGAAGAAAAAATTGATAGCCCAATAAGCAATGAGAATATTTTGCATGAAAATACACCAAATGAATGACAAGTCTTTTCAGGATTGTACCCAGGTCTACCTATCCACCTAAATGAAATCAATCAATCACAAAAAAATAGTGGTTGCTTTCATTAAAAGTAACTGTACCATGTTTCAAGTCCACCAAAATTGTAATAACCATACACAAACTACGTTGTCTGCACAATAACAAAAAGCATATATGCAATTATTCTATGACATCTACATTTGAGCGCCCAAGAACCACCCCTAAAGCTACTTGTACAAGGCACAAAAGGCATAGGAAAGTCACTCCTTATTACAATAATAAAGACAATGATGATCAACTCAGCCCCAAGTGATCAATTGACATTGCTCCTCCTTGCACCAACATGCGTCTCAACGTTCAACATACAAGCATCAACAATTCATTCTACACTACGAATACCAATCAAAGAAATGGTATCCCTACAAGGACAAGTTCTTACAACTTTCCAAGAGAGCATGTACTACATTCGCTACATTCTAATAGATGAAATGAGTCTCATAGGTCCCAAGCTACTTGAAAAAAATGACATGAGGCTACACCAAGCTTTCCCAACTCAGAATCACATTCCTTTTGGCATACACTCTATTGTTGTATTTGGTGACCTGGGACAATTGCCACCAGTTAAAGACATTCCAATGTATGCTTCAAAATCCTATGGTGGCCCACTATGGTGCAACTTTAACATTGTTGTTACCTTGGATAAACTTTTCCACAAAATAGCAAACACTCCTATTGAAATTCAATTTTGTGCACTCCTTTAAAATTTATGAAATGCAACACCTACAATTGCAGATTGGCAGCTTCTAATGTCAAGATCAAATTCATCAATTGCATCAGATGAACAAACACTTTTTCTCCCAGCCATACATCTCTTTTCAACAAATGAAATGGTCTTAATGCATAACAAACACATGTTGCTATCTTTAGCAAAGCCAGTTGCACTATCCAATGCAAAACAACTTAAAGGATTACCCTACTCAAATGCAGAAGAAGAACAACTTCAATCTAAGATCCTCTTGTGTTTGGTCAAGAGGTTGTGCTCTGTGCAAATATATGGGTTCAAGATGGGCTCGTCAATGGTGCACTTGGACAGGTAAAAGCAATTATATACAATGATCGAGAAAAACCACCTTAGCTGCCACTGTTTGTTGTTATTTAATTTCAAAAATACATGGGTCCACCTTGGGACAACAACAACCCAAAGCGTATTACAAAAATCCCAATTAGTTGAGGAATGCACCGCCAAATACCATTAAAAAATGGCATGGGCCATAACAATACACAAGTCACAAGGGCTTACACTTCAAAAAGAAATAATAGATATTGGCAACATTGACAGACAAGGCCTTACATTCATAGCTATTTCAAGAGTTCGAGAGCTTGGGAACCTCCGTATCCAACCAACATTCACATTTTAAAGAGATGCCCGCATGCAACAAAACCCATATGTAGCACGATGAAAAGAAGAGGAGTTGCGTTTGGCAAAATTATCAAATACTACTCCAACAACTACACCTTAATTGTAAGCACAACAGCTCTATTAATTGACTTATTTTAAAGTACACTTAACTATAAATACCTAGTTATAAATTCAAATTTCATTAAAAAAAGGCAATAAATGTGAAGTTCTTATTTATCCAGTGTTTCTAATATTTACGCTTCAACTTCAAAAAAAACTAGTACAGTTTCCAATTGTGAGAACTTGACTATACTCAACAAAAAGTCTACAAGAATAGTTATTAATACATTTATTCTATGTAAGATTGAGTTCAAATAATAGTTTGACATTTATCATTATGATACATTTAAATTTTGTTTGAAATCAAACAGTAAAAAACATTTAATAGATTTTCACTTTATAGTAAATGCTAAGTATTTATTATTACAGATTGGTGGTGGAATTGAATGTAAACTCTAAATACATTTTTTAATTGCATTGTTAGTATGCTTTTTAATAATTATTCAACTCATTTGCAAAAATGTTGCGACAAAGGACTGTTGTAATTGATCACTTTTTTCAGCATGTGGACATTCATAGGATTCATGAAGAAGAAAGATCTTCTGGATTGATTGCATAAAGCTTACTACAAGAAAGATGACTAATCACGGGCGGGATTAAACATCACACACTAAGCTTTGACTACTTAGGTGGATGTGGGCCCGTTTCTTCTCCTAACGTTCACTTTTGATTAGAAAATAATCACCGTTAAAATTTAAGTTTGAACACGGTTCCCGCGTGTTTGATTGCATAGAACAAAGTGAATGGCATTGTACTCTCATCTACATCGCAGCTGTCTTAGAATACATCACCGCTGAGATATTTCCAGACCTTTCTTGTTTGATGTAGCGGATAGAATGCATGGGCGTTCTCACAATCTAGTCAATGCTACAAACAGATTTCCATCTCGATCAGTTTTATTCACTAATATGATGTCCGCCTATGCCAAAATGGGAGCTTTGGAAAATGGCATGGGCATCTATCAAAGAAGATTGTAATGGCATCCATTAAAATAGGACGTGAGGGCAATTACTATCGGATGCCACAAATAGGTTTGCAAAATGTGGAAATGGAATGCTATGGTTGTAGGTTATGATTTTGGTGTTTGTAGGGAGTAGCGTTTATTAATATAGATTTTCACTTTTTTTTATATGTTTAATGGTAATTTAATGTTTTGATATGTTTTTATTCATATTTGACTATTATAGAAGTGTATTCTATTATGGATGTAAGTATTATATTATTTCTTATTAGAAAAACATTTTAATAGAAT
>MU224293.1:1246722-1258140 GCA_018584345.1 Thuja plicata | reverse complement strand
CGTGATGTTAAAAATAAGTACCATCTAACTTGTACTATCTTAGATGCATATTATGACACTACAAAAGAGTCACGCTATGCAAGGCTCTATGGAGTGAACAATGCGGGCGATCTCAAGTGATGGTTCTGTAACTTCTTGGACTGAGTATGGAATTTGTAAAAACCATGAAACAACTTGTTCTAATTATTTGTATATAATGCAATAGTTGTATATATGGTCCATTATCAAATAACTATACCAAGGAACCTAGCGCAACCTATATACTGCAGACACTTAGAGTTGTTATTGTTGCCGTCATCAGTTACTCCTTCGGTATAGCTTACCTACTATTTTTCCTTCTGATGTAATGTTAACATTGTATATGCCTATAATTATAGAATATAAAGCATATTTCGTAGTTTGTATCAGTTGCATCCTCTATACTCTAACAATTGGATTGTGCCATACCCTCAAATGAACTTAGATGTGTTTACATTCAAAGAAATATAAAGGTATATAACGTTACCCTATATACTTTTCTAAGTCCCAATTGTTTGATAGGATATTGAATTCCTCAATGAGTAATTAAAGTGTGCTTGCATAAATTTTGTAGATATATTACAAACTTATAATCATGGAAGCATTGACTATAAATGCGGTGAAACTCATGTATAATGGTAATGCGTGCCTTGATCCCCAAGTACAAGTGTTCTCCATACAAAACTTTGGGGGTGGTACTAAACAATCTCCACGTTATAAAATAGAGATATCTGACAGTGCTTACAAACACATAGCAACATTGCCAATGAAATACAACCATTATGTAACAAACCAAAATATCAAGATAGGGACAGTGATACGCTTAACGGAATATAGTTGCTCCAAAACAAGCAAAGTACGGTGAGTGGCACACTCTTACACATGTTAAAAAGACTTCTATACTCTTCTTCAATCTGTGGAAAATGTATGTCTCATAAGTACTTTCACTATAAATATGTAGGTGGATCATAATTATGAGGCTAGAGATTCTCCATACAAAACATGCAATACTTGGGAATCTATAATCTTTAGATACAGGTTGCATAGATGGAAAATCACAAGATACCAAAGAGTCACAATCTTGACAAAGAGAAGTTGAAAACACTAGCACGATGAGTGCTACACCTCCGAAAAAAATTCTTCTTGGAATACAAACAACTCAATCAACTAAAATTGTGCCTACCACATTGATGCCTATTAAAAGCTTGAAACCATACCGACCAAGATGGCATATCAAAGTTCATGTAACTATGAAAAAGGAGATGCACCGGTTCCAAAAATAGAGTGGGCATGGCCAAGTATTTAGTTTTGATGTCATAGACAATGAAGGGACAGAGACACGTGTTAGTTGCTTTAATGACATAGTAGATATGCATTACAATACGATACAGATCGGGGCTGTTTACAGTATAGTTCATGGAATGGTTAAAAGTGCAAATAAATTTTACAACAAGCTCAATAGTGGATTGGATATAACTTTGACTCCAGATTCAAGGGTCACCCTATGTGAGGATGACCCCTCCATTCCTAGACATCGATTCACTTTCACCCCAATCGATGAAATTAAAAGTAAGTCGAACAACTCAGATGTTGATATTATTGGAGTTGTTATTTATATGCAAGAGACTTCAACAATAAAAAGGAAAGATGGTACAGAGGTCCCTAGGCGCGTGATCAAGCTGCTAGACACTTCTTGCACTACTATAGATGTTACATTGTGGGGGGCACCAACTAAACGAGAAGGTGCATAGCTTTAGCAAAAATATTACCACCAAGAAACTACAGTGCTTGCTATAAAAAGTGGGCATGTATCTAAATACAATAGGAAAGTCATAAATACCTCAAGCACAACAAATTTGTTGATAGACCCTCTCATAGAGGAAACCAAAGCATTGAAGGACTGGTATGAAAAAAATGGTAGTAGTGGGAAAGATTCAACAATGCAATTAGCTAGCAAACCTCTGCCAACCACACGATTGACGATCAGTGATATACAAAAGAAAGACTCACAATCATCCCAACACTTTGACTATATATTAAAAGCAACAATGGTACTCTTCAAAAAAGGATAAATTTTGCTACCCACCTTGTTCTAGGATGATAAATGGAAAGCAATACAAGAAAGGATTACAAAAAGGTGAAGATGAAAGCTTGTTCAGTCCTAAGTGTAATTTAGTAGTTACTAAATAAAGCTATCGGTATATAGCTCAATTAAAATTACAGGACCACACAGGAACAATCTAGGGCATTGCATTTGCTGATGCTGCAACAGAGTTAATCGGAATGCCTGTTGAAGCATTATACAACTTACAGTTTGATGACAATGTTGAAAGATCAACAAAACAAGTCATTTGAGATGTACAACACAAACAATATCTCTTCACATTAACATGCAATAGTGAGATGTATAACAATGAAGAACGAGTGAAGGAAACTATCAAGAAAGTTTCACAAGTAGATTTTACTGTAGAAATTAATGTATTACTTGAAAAAATTAAGGGGATGTGTAGTGATCAACCCCTTGAACAAGATACCCAATAGACAATAGCACAAAATGCACAAAAAAAAGGAAGATGCATCAATTGACATTGTTACATATATCTAACACCATATCATATGTTTCCTAGGATGTACAAAGGAATGTTAAAATTTGTATTTATTGAAATACATACACCATGTAAATAATATTCCAAAATGCAAAAGAAAAAAAATGCATTAATGTAAATATATGCATATACCTACTACTAGGACCAACCTCAGTTGGGTCATAAATTCAAACCACTTATGGACTACCTTAGACCTAGCCTGGGTTTTAGAGCTTCCGACTACACCAACGGAAGAGTTTGGGCTGATTTACCTAATCAATTAAGGGATAGACCAAACCTGCAACACATGGCCAAGGATATTATGGACAACCTGACTAGTATCAGAATTTATGAAATTGATGACTCTATTATTTGGACCCCCACCCAGACTAGTGCTTTCACAGTTAGTTCTGCTTACAACCTGCTTCTTAAGGAGGAGAGCAACCCAGGCGAATGGAAGAAGGTGTGGATCCCCCAGCTCACGCCTAAAATAAACTTTTTTTGGTGGACCCTAATGCACGGTAAGATCCTAACCCAAGATAATCTTACTAAAAGAGACTTCTCAATGGAAAACAGATCTGTCCTATGTGAGAAGGAAGAAGAGACAGTAAACCACCTCTTCATCCACTGTGACTATGCTACTAGCATGTGGCAAGGAATTTCTGAAAGATTGGGTATCTCATGGGCCCTGGATGGTGAGGTGCATCAATTCGTTAACTGGAGATCCCCCTCAAACCACCCTCTGCTCCAACTCCTCTGGCGTATGCTTCCCCCGCACATATGCTGGTCCTTCTGGAAGGAAAGAAACAACAGGATCTTCAGGGAGAAATGCATCCAGCCTGAAACGTGTCTCCTTATTGGAACTAAGCTCCTGAGTGAAAATGTCAGGATGGCTAAATGGAAGCTCCCAGCCAGTCCTCCTGCTACCTAGGAAGCTAAGATAGCTAAACACTGGAACCTCCTAAGTGGGTTCTCCAGGTTTGACAATGCTAAAAAGACTGCCAAAAAAGCTACCAAATGGACTACCCCTCCTAGAGGCAGAATAAAATTAAACTTTGATGGGGCAGTTAATAATCTTGGGCATGGGGGGGAGGAGTGCTGAGAGATCACCATGGCACTTTCCTTCTAGCTTATGTGGGACCAATCAATAACTGTATTATCACCCAGGCGGAAGGGACTACACTTCTCTAGGGGATTAAACTTGCAAAACAGATGAACTTTAGACAACTAGAAATCGAGGGGGATTCCAAAGTGATAATAGAGGCAGTCAAGAGTGGAGCTGGTGTGGGGTGGCAGGCTAGACCTATCATTATGGAGATCTGCAAGCTTCTTGAGAGCTTCCAACATATGACTATAGGCCATACCTACAGAGAGGGAAACTCGGTTGCTGACTCATTGGTAGCAATTGGTCTAAAACAAACCAAACTAAATAGTTGGATGTTAGTTGGTGATTTACCTTTGATGACTTAGTAACTCATCATGGGAGAAATGAATACTATAGTCTAAATGTTCTAGGCTAGCTTATTTATTATGAACCCCTCCTCGATCATGTGTTGGCATGTTCAAGTGATTTGTGTGATTATGAAAGGCAAAACTCAAATTCCCATAAAGTTCTATCATTACCTTTGGTTCATGTGGAGTGATCACTGTCAATGTCAAAAGGTTTTTTTGGCTATTAATGGTAGTAATGCTATTATTACTATTTATGTTACCTGGAGATCCGTTAGATTTGATAGTACGGAGCCTGTTCTCCAAAATTCTCAAAACTGGTAGGTTATGTATAAGCTTTTTTTGAAATGGATTTTTAAAAGAGAGTGGTTTTATATAGCCTACAACAACAGTCAGTTCTCAGACCCCAAGGATATACCGATGCTTGAAGAGCAGACCTCTGATATGGGGGTAATATTCTCCGTATTGAACCTAATAACATTGATGAAGCCTTTACTTTTGATTTGCTGATCACCCATTATTGCAAGGAAACTGACATTTGGGGTTTCATGGAACGCATGAAAGGTGGACATGATGAGAGAATATCTAAATAGTTCATCTCCTCCTGGAACAATAGAAGTGTCTCAGTTGGGGGCATTCACTTCCAGCTCAATGAGGAGGTCATCGCAGAGGCTACGTGACTCTTTATGGTGGGGAGAAAGTACAAAAAGACCAGTCAAACTACCGACCCTACCAACCTAAAACAATTTTTCAAAGATGGGGAGCTGCCGATTAGGAAACAGGGGGGTTTCAACAAAGAAGAGCTGCTAGACTTCTGGCCAAAAATTTGTCTCATTATCATTAAGTATTTCACGCTTGAAGGTAATTTTATGGTGTTTTACAACTACCACTTACCTTTCCTGAATCATATTAGGAACAAAGATTTAATTTCCATACTGTTTTATCTTCTGCACTCTATAGAAAGTAATGTCCTTGATATCAAAAGAAACCCTAATAGAGCTATCCTCCACCAAGGCCTCCTCCTCTATCTTTTTTAGTTTCACAAAGCCATATGCTTGGCACCCCAACCCCCTTTGATTATTCAGATGATGCCCTAGGAGAAACCCCCTAAAAAAGCTAAAAAGACCACCAATTCCTCCTCCCAGTCCATCTGTATCACTCAAGGGCCTATGAAGACGGAGAAAAAACCCGTAAGAAAAGTATTAAGATTCCCACCTATAAGAAGGAAGGCCAGGAGGAATCATATGTTTCTAACTCTGTGGATTAAAATGAAGGGAAGGGGGTTGACAGCACACCTGAGACGGATTACAAGCCCAAAAAATAGAAAATGATGGAAACCCAGGTCAATTTGGAGCTAGACCTAAGTGGTCTAGGCCGTAGGAGGTCTAATAGAATAGCCAAGGAACAATGCAAAATCAAGATGTTGGAAATGGCCTCCAAGGAGCTCTCCCTGACAGAAAATGTCTCCCACTCCACCAACTCTAGAAATGGTTCCTCGGAAGGCTATATGAGCCTGACTGGTAATATTCCCTTGGCCAACCCCCAGAGAGCCACGGTAACCCCCAAGAATCCCACCCCACCCCAAAGCCCCCACCATGATTCCTAGGATAAACCTCTCTCCTCTGGCATGGAGGAAAAAAGCAATTTCACAGGCACCCTTAAAAGAAAGTTTGTGATTATTGACAAAGAAATTGTTGAGATTAAGAATAATATGCAGGACCTGATGAACCATTGCATGAGGACAAACAAATTTGCACTGAAGGTCATGCATGCCTCGATGACAACCCTCTGTAATGTGCAGGAAAAGCTGGCGGGTGGCAAATTGGAAGCGGACGAGGATAACAAGGATCTGTTCCTATTTCTTCAGGAGGAGTGGGTGAGAATCCTGCTGTCTAAACAGCTGGGAGGGAAGAATTAATGCTGTTGTCTATGGTTTGGGTTATTTGGCTGGGCTTGACCCTCGGTTCCCCTATTCTATGATTGGGGTTAATTTTAAGTTTGTTATTTTGGTTTGGTTGAGCCCTGCGAGGCTTATTGACAATACTTTTGATGCTACTGATGATAGCAATTACTCTAGTTTAATCCCTTGGAGTAGAACTGTCACTTTTTTTTTCGATAGAGGTAGAACTAGATTCGGTGTTTGTGATATCCTGCTAAAATGCTTTTAGCTTTGACTAGTTCCATTAATATGTTGTTAATGTGTTACTAGTCCTCTGTTCCACCCGCCAACACCCTCTTGCTGCTTATTCTATCAAAAACAAATGTTACCAAAGATGTATGAAAAAAGCCACACATTTAGGCCTCTCTGAATTACTTATCATTTACTATACAATGTCAGTTAAATATCATTAGAAATTCATAATGATAAGAGCCTACTATACAGAGAATATTTGCATACATTTGAATTTGTCATAATTTATCAAACACTTGTCACACCATGCATTATTATAAACCCTAATGATATGTACAATCATTTGAATGAATTTCTATAAGTGTGTACACCATCGTACTATGATTTCTACCATAAATTAACAATGACTATCAGATGCATTGATAGATGGACGACCGTGATGTTAGCAAAGGGAAAGAAAAAATAGATCTACAAGAGATTGCTGCACATCAAGCTCGCGAAAGGAACCGATCTTATTATGCTCGACATAAAGAAGAGATAGCTGCCCACAGAAAGGAAAAAAGAAAACATCTAAGAGAAATTAGGTCCACATAGAAGAAAGGTACAATTCTTGAACAACGAGAGGCCCAACAATCGCAACATTATGAGAGAAATCGTAACCACTATGTGCGCCACAAGGAAGAAATAAAGGCAGCCAAATGTATAGGGTACCAAGAGACCCAACTAGGCCAGCATGAGCAACAACAAACCCAACATCATCTAGAATCGAATGCACCATTCCAGAATGGTGTTGAATATATGACAGCGATGAATTTTTTTTGACAACAGGTAGATGCACTTTCTCGTCGCCAAACATGCATAGTATGTAAGGAACGTTACCCAGGAATGTATATCCAACAAACAAATAACATTGTAGAATGGAAAAGGTGTTCGAATGAAAAAGGTATACCTAGGTTTTTAGCACTCAACAATATGGACCCCGGTGACCAGCCAGCTGTGCTAAAGAGATTATCCCAGGTGGAAGAAATGCTTATCGCTAGGCTGAATCCAATATTACAAGTAACCCATGCTTTTGGAGCATAATTCAAATATAGCGGACATACAATAAGCTTTCCACAGGATATACATAACATTACAAATGTGTTACCGAGATGTATTGAAGATCTAGACATATTAATAGTACGAAGAGTGCACACAAACGAAAGCTCTTATGAATGTTATGTGAAAAGGAGTCATGTCAGAGATGCATTGCAATATAAAATCAAATATGATTCATACTACCATGATGTTGTCCTGAGTATGGAAAAATTGGACCTGCTTCCTGAAGTGAAAGTAGACATAGCTAAAATGTTACACACAATAAACACCAGTGAAGATATGTCTATACCCAATTACCAGATCAATACAAGTGAGGAAGATGATGACATTATTCCTCTACAAACATCTTCCCTAGTGCCTAAGCTGCCAAGTAAACAACTTGAGTTGGACATCATGAAACAGGTATTAGATATCCAGGGAACTATAGAGGACATTGTGGACTGGCCTACAATAGACCCATCCCCCGTAAATGAATATAATACAGAAGGTTTATTTGATATAGCATTCCCAACTCTATTCCCGAATGGAATTGCACTACCAATGCAAGCACGAATGTGAGAAGTATATATGCATGAGTACACCCTACATTTGATGAGGTACCACGATCACCGCTTTGGAAGGCATCCAAGGTTTCGATATTTTATTTATAACCTTATGATGCGACATCGTAGCCAAAGAATTGCATCAATCTTATTTAAAAATAATGTAGAAGAGAACATACCGACAACAATTGAAAACCTCTGCATATACCTAAGACAACTCCCAGATACACAATTGGCTAAAGAATTAATGCACTTTGGCTCTATGATGCGGAGCACAAGGCCATATTGGAATAAAAATCGTAGTGAACTGACAGACATGATCAATCAGCTCAAAACACCTATGCTCTTTTTCACATTAAGTGCAGCAAATATGAAATGGCCAGATCTACAAAGATTATTAACAGGTGACAATGTAGTGGAGAAAAAACAAACAAACAACGTCTCGACAATGTCATTAAGAATCCTCACACCACATCGTTATATCTTCATCAAAGGTTCACAATATTTCATGAAGAAGTAATTGAAAAGCTCCTTGGTGTAGTAGATTGGTGGTACAGAACTGAATGGCAACATTGAGGAACTGAGCATGTACACGGGTTTATTTGGCTCCCAAATGCCCCAAACATGGATAGACTTGATTGGCATAATAATGAAGATATTGAACATCCAATATGATATTTGGATAGCTATGTCAGTGCATGGAATCCTTGTGATGCATCTCACAGAAGCAACATCGTGTATCGGTCCCCATTAGACGATCCTTGCTTACTAGATACACATGAGATTCTCACTTCAAATCTTGCTCGTGATTATGAGGATTTGGTAAACTGAGTCCAAAGACATACCAAATGTACTGAGCAAACATGTCTATGCAAAAAAGGAAACAAGTTAAAATGTAGGTACAAAGCTCCGTGGAAAGAACAAGAAAAATATTCATTGTCCTGTGATAGTTTCGTGAAGATACAGTATCAACCAGCAAGAAATGATGACGGACTAAATATCCATAATCCAAAGAAGATTTCAATCTGGAGAGCCAACATTGATTGCCAACCCATGGTCTCTTGAGTGCTTGTGCTCAAATATATTGCCAAGTACGCAGCAAAAATAGAGAAATGCTCGGAGACATGTTCTGACATGCTAAGATGAATATCTTTGTCACAAAAAATAGATGACCCAACCCTCATGGCATATCAAAAATTCTTATCTAAAGTTATTGTAGAGCATGATATAGGAGCACAAGAAACATACCACATGCTACAAAAGTTGCCCCTTGTGATTTGTAGTAGGCCTTTCATCTCTTTGAATGTTGGACGAAAAGTACTTAATAGAATAATTAAAACATCAGAAACCAACCAAATACAACCCAGCTACCTACATTCTTATATAGATTATCCTTTAGAATTAGAGAATGTGTCACTTCTTGAATCTGCAAGGGCTTATTCCTATGCTGCAAATCGCAAAGGATGCAAATGGAAGGAACGAACAGTGAAGGCAATTGTTAATGTCCATCCAAATTTCTACACAATCCTAGAGCCCACTTCAGAACATTTTGAAATATTTTTTTGGAGTGAACTGTTATTATATAAACACTTCCATAATGTAGAAAAGGATATAGGACTCAGTAAGGGAATGATAATTACAAATTGGACACAAATGCATGCAATGGGATATAATGTCTGGCACATTAATCACATCATTGATAAGGAAAATAGCTCTGAAGAAGAAGATAATGAAGAGCAACAAGCAGTGGACAATAGTACAAATGAAATAATGGAAACCAATGAGTGGGAGCTATTTTCACAGATGGGCCCAACAAGTGTCGCGTCACTACATGACCTTGACATGCTTGGAAAGCATGAGTTTGATATAAGCAACAAATGGGACCATATTACAGTCCCCCCACATTTACATGAAATCGGTCCACATTTTATATACAAGAAGAAAATGTGCGGTTGTAGCGATAAAATACCTAGAAGATTTCAGCATGATGTTTATACGCTATCACCAGAGAAAAAAATCACACTCCAAATAATTGAAAATCATAACAAGGTCTGCTCTAATAAACCACTACAAATGATCGTTTAGGGAACTGCAGGAATAGGAAAATCTTACTTAATTGCTTGGATCAAAAAAGTACTGAACAATAGGACACCCCAACAAAAAGGCCAGCTATTGATATTGGCCCCAACAGGGGTTGTTGCATTCAATATACATGCATCAACAATCCATTCAAAGCTCAGAATACCTATCAAAGACATGCAACCACTACAAAGCTAGGCATTAACAACATTCCAAGAAGAATTAAAACATATAAAGTATATCCTAATAGATGAAATGAGCTTCATCAAACCAAAGATACTCCTCAAAATTGATAGTCGGCTCCGAGAGGCCTTTCCCCATCGACAACATGCTCCTTTCGGTGGAATATCAATGATACTCTTCGACAACTACCACCTGTCATGGATAAACCAATTTACACATCATATTCCAATGCAAAGTTATTGTGGGACCAATTTACAATGATTGTTACTCTACAAACAATGTTTCGACAAGTTGGTGAGAGCAGTGCACAAGCAGTATTCTGTAAAATATTATAAAATATACGAGACGCAACCCCAGAAGAAGATGATTGGAAGTTACTAATGACTCGTACAGGCATACACCTTACAACATCTAAAAATAAAACATTTGACAGTGCTATACATTTGTTTGCTACAAATGATTCAGTAAAGCTACACAACAAGAAGATGTTGAAATCATTACATTGTCCGATCGCAATAAGCACAACAATGAGTTTTGCAAACAAAAATAATAATATAGTGAATGATGAACAATTAGAAAAACATGTACTCCTCTATAGGGGTCAACGCATTATCCTTACAACAAAGATATGGATAGAGACAGGGCTTTTGAATGGAGCTATTGGTGAGGTGATTGACATTGTTTATGGGCTAGACTACAAGCCACCAAGTGTGCCTATGTATGTTGTCATACGCTTTGATAATTATTGTGGACCATCTTGGGATGGAAAGGACCCAAAGGCTATATCAATTGTGTCTATCAAATTAGGTAGCTGAAGACAACTCCCTCTAACCATGTCATGGGCTATTACTATACACAAATCACAGGGGCTCACGCTACCAAAAGAAACAATTGACATTGGTAAAATAGAGAGACAAGGAATGACATTTACAGCTATATCAAGAATAAAATCTCTGGATAGTCTTTGCATCCAGCCTACATTCTCCTATGATAGGTATGCCAAAATGCAAAACAGTCCATATACAATGAAACAGAAAGTAGAAGAATCTCGTCTAGACCAGCTGTCAATGGAAACCAAATACACCTATTCCGCATGTACAAAACAATAATGAACCTATATAGTACTATCGATGTACCCCTTGGTCTTCTATTTATTCTATTACCTCTCCCATAATTAAAGTTGTGAAATCATTTTATTAAAATAATACAAAAAATTGAGTACAATTAGCTTTAAACCATCTCATTAAAATATTAATTTTGTATATACAAATATAAAATGTATATACTCAGAAAAAAAATGTTTTAGCATAGACTATGACTTAAATTGTGGTAG
>MU224293.1:1209898-1235886 GCA_018584345.1 Thuja plicata | reverse complement strand
GTTACCAAAGATGTATGAAAAAAGCCACACATTTAGGCCTCTCTGAATATACTTATCATTTACTATACAATGTCAGTTAAATATCATTAGAAATTCATAATGATAAGAGCCTACTATACAGAGAATACTTGCATACATTTGAATTTGTCGTAATTTATCAAACACTTGTCACACCATGCATTATTATAAACCCTAATGATATGTACGATCATTTGAATGAATTTCTATAAGTGTGTACATGATCGTACTATGATTTCTACCATAAATTAACAATGACTATCGGATGCATTGATAGATGGACGATAATGATGTTAGCAAAGGGAAAGAAAAAATAGATCTACAAGAGATCGTTGCACATCAAGCTCGCGAAAGGAACCGATCTTATTATGCTCGGCATAAAGAAGAGATAGTTTCCCGTAGAATGGAAAAAAGAAAACATCTAAGAGAAATTAGGTCCACAAAGAAGAAAGGTACAATTCTTGAACAATGAGAGGCCCAACAATCACAACGTTATGAGAGAAACCATAACCACTATGTGCACCACAAGGAAGAAATAAAGGAAGCCAAATGTACAGGGTACCAAGAGACCCAACTAGGCCATCATGAGAAACAACAAACCCAACATCATCTAGAATTGAATGCACCATTCCAGAATGATGTTGAATATATGACAACAATGAAATTTTTTTGACAATGGGTAGATGCACTTGCTCATTGACAAACATGCATAGTATGTAAGGAACGTTACCCAGGCATGTATATCCAACAAACAAATAACATTGTAAGATGTAAAAGGTGTTTGAATGAAAAAGGTATACCTAGGTTTCTAGCACTCAACAATATGGACCCTGGTGACCAGCCAGCTGTGCTAAAGAGATTATCCCAAGTGGAAGAAATGCTTATCGCTAGGGTGAATCCAATATTACAAGTAACCCATGCTTTTGGAGGATAGTTAAAATATAGCGGAAATACAATAAGCTTTCCATAGGATATACAGAATATTGCAAATGTGTTATCGAGACGTATCAAAGATCTAGACATATTAATAGTACAAAGAGTGCACACAGACGAAAGCTCTTATGACTGTTATGTGAAAAGGAGTCATATCATAGATGCATTGCAATATAAAATCAAAAATGATCCGTACTACCATGATTTTGTCCTGAGTATGGAAAACTTGGACCTATTTCTTGAAGTGAAAGTAGACATAGCTAAAATGTTACACACAATAAACACCAGCGAAGATATGTCTATACCCAATTATCAGATCAATACAAGTGAGGAAGATGATGAAATTATTCCTCTACAAACATCTTCCCTAGTGCCTAAGCTGCCAGGTAAACAACTTGAGTTGGACATCATGAAACAGGTATTAGATATCCAGGGAACTATAGAGGAGATTGTGGACTGGCCTACAATAGACCCATCTGCTGTAAATGAATATAATATGGAAGGGTTATTTGATATAGCATTCCCAACTCTATTCCCGAATGGAACTGCACTACTAATGCAAGCATGAATGTGAGAAGTACATATGCATGAGTACGCCCTACATTTGATGAGGTACCATGATCACTGCTTTGGAAAGCATCCAAGGTTTTGATATTTTATTTATAACCTTATGATGCGACATCATAGCTAAAGACTTGCATCAATCTTCTTTAAAAATAATGTAGAAGAGAACATACCGACAACAATTGAAAACCTCTACATACACCTAAGACAACTCCCAGATACATAATTGGCTAAAGAATTAATGCACTTTGGCTCTACGATGCGGGGCACAAGGCCATATTGGAATAAACATCAAAGTGAACTGATAGACATGATCAATTAGCTTGGAACACCTACGCTCTTCTTCACATTAAGTGCAGCAGATATGAAATGGCCAGATCTACAAAGATTAATAATAGATGACAATGTAGTGGAGAAAAAAACAAACAAACAACGTCTCGACAATGTCATTAAGAATCTTCACACCACATCATTATATCTTCATCAAAGGTTCACAATATTCTGTGAAGAAGTAATTGAAAAGCTCTTTGGTGCAGTAGATTGGTGGTACAGAACTGAATGGCAACATCGAGGAACTGGGCATGTACACGGGTTTATTTGGCTCCCAAATGCCCCAAACATGGATAGACTTGATTGGCATAATAATGAAGATATTGAACATCCAATACAATATTTTGATAGGTATGTCAGTGCATGGAATCCTCATGATGCATCTCACAGAAGCAACATGGTGTATCGGTTCCCATTAGACGATCCTTGCTTACTAGATACACATGAGATTCTCACTTCAAATCTTGCTCATGATTATGAGGATTTGGTAAACCGAGTCTAGAGACAGACCAAATGTACTGATCGAACATGTCTACGCAAAAAAGGAAACAAGTTAACATGCAGGTACAAAGCTCCATGGAAAGAACAAGAAAAATCTACATTGTCCTGTGATAGTTCTGGGAAGATACAGTATCAACCAGCAAGAAATGATGACAGACTAAATATCCATAATCCAGAGATGCTTTCAATCTGGAGAGCCAACAATGATTTCCAACCCATGGTATCTCGAGTGGTTGTGCTCAAATATATTTCCAAGTACGCAGCAAAAGCAGAGAAACACTCGGAGACATGTTCTGACATGCTAAGACGAATGTCTTTGTCACAAAAAATAGATGACCCGACCCTCATGGCATATCAAAAATTCTTATCTAAATTTATTGTAGAGCATGATATAGGAGCACAAGAAACATGCCACATGCTACAAAAGTTGCCCCTTGTGATTTGTAGTAGGCCTTTCATCTCTTTGAATGTTGGACGAAAAGTACTTCATAGAATAATTAAAACATCAGAAACCAACCAGATACAACCCAGCTACCTACATTCTTATATAGATCATCCTTCAGAATTAGAGAATGTGTCACTTCTTGAATCTGCAAGGGCTTATTCCTATGCTGCAAATCACAAAGGATGCAAATGGAAGGAACGAACAGTGAAGGCAATTGTTAATGTCCATCCAAAGTTCTACACAATCCCAGAGCCCACTTCATAATAGTTTGAAACATTTTGTTGGAGTGAACTGTTATTATATAAACACTTCCGTAATGTAGAAAAGGATATAGGGCTCAGTAAGGGAATGATAATTACAAATTGGACACAAATGCATGCAATGGGATATAACGTCTGGCACATTAATCGCATCATTGATAAGGAAAATAGCTCTATAGAAGAAGAAGATAATGAAGAGCAACAAGCAGTGGACAATAATACAAATGAAACAATGGAAACCAATGAGTGGGAGCTATTTTCACAGATGGGCCCAACAAGTGCCACATCACTACATGACCTTGACATGCTTGGAAAGCGTGAGTTTAATATAAGCAACAAATGGGACCATATTACAGTCCCCCCACATTTACATGAAATCGCTCCACATTTTATATACGAGAAGAAATTGTGTGGTGTAGCGATAAAATACCTAGAAGCTCTCAGCATGATGTTTATATGCTATCACCAGAGCAAAAACTCACACTCCAAACAATTGAAAATCATAACAAGGTCTTCTCTAATAAACCACTACAGATGATCGTTCAGGGAACTGCAAGAACATGAAAATCTTACTTAATTGCTTGTATCAGAAAAGTACTGAATAATAGGACACCCCAACAAAAAGGCCAACTATTGATATTGGCCCCAATAGGGGTTGTTGCATTCAATATACATGCATCAACAATCCATTCAAAGCTCAGAATACCTATCAAAGACATGCAACCACTACAAAGCCAGGCATTAACAACATTCCAAGAAGAATTAAAGAATATAAAGTATATCCTAATAGATGAAATGAGCTTCATCGGACGAAAGATACTCCTCAAAATTGATAGTCGGCTCTGAGAGGCCTTTCCCCATCGACAACATGCTCCTTTCAGTGGAATATCAATGATACTCTTCGGCAACTGCCACCTGTCATGGATAAACCAATTTACACATCATATTCCAATGCAAAGTTATTGTGGGACCAATTTACAATGATTGTTACTCTACAAGCGAGAGCAGTGCACAAGCAGAATTCTGTAAAATATTACAAAGTATCCGAGACACAACCCCAGTAGAAGATGATTCGAAGTTACTAATGACTCGTACAGACATACACCTTACAACATCTGAAAATAAAACATTTGAGAGTGATATACATCTATTCGCTACAAATGATTTAGTAAAGCTACACAACAAGAAGATGTTGAAATCATTACATTGTCCGATCGCAATAAACACAATAATGAGTTTTGCAAACAAAAATAATAATATAGTGAATGATGAACAATTAGAAAAATATGTACTCCTCTGTAGGGGTCAATGCATTATGCTTACGGCGAATATATGGATAGAGACAAGGCTTGTGAATGGAGCTCTTGGTGAGGTGATTGACATTGTTTATGGGCCAGACTGCAAGCCACCAAGTGTGCCTATGTATGTTTTCATACGCTTTGATAATTATTGTGGACCATCTTGGGATGAAAAGGACCCAAAGGCTGTACCGATTGTGCCTGTCACATTAGGTAGCCGAAGACAACTCCCTCTAACAATGTCATGGGCTATTACTATACACAAATCACAGGGGCTCATGCTACAAAAAGCAACAATTGACATTGGTAAAATAGAGAGACAAGGAATGACATTTATAGCTATATCAAGAGTAAAATCTCTGTATAGTCTTCGCATCCAGCTTGCATTCTCCTATGATAGGTATGCCAAAATGCAAAACAATCCATATACAATGAAATGGAAAGCAGAAGAATCTCGTCTAGACCAGCTGTCAATGGAAACCAAATACACCTATTCTGCATGTAGAAAACAATAATGAACCTATATAGTACTATCGGCATACCCCTTGGACCCTTCAAAAGGTACAAGTGCTAGTATTATTAATCATTTGAATGAAGCTCTTTGGTATAATATTATATTCATCCATTTGATATGTTTTTAGTATTACGAATCATCTTAAAAAGGTTGATTGAAAAAAATATTATTTCATTCTCATCACTTAATTGTTAGAAATATTAATTGTCATTCGAACAAGGACCATTGGTAATTCTTCATAATACTACTAGGCATGCAATAAGGTAGATTGAAAAATAAAAATCACCTTTTCATTATTTAATTGTACTTCTCAATGAGGTCAATTGATAGATAATTAACATTTTTCATTCAAAAATCTATATAGCAATATTGTGCATATGAACAAAGTTGAGTAACAAAAATATCATCTATTCCTCATCACCTTATATTTAGTAAAAAAAAATTCATGATTTTAATGAGGTGGATTGATATAACACTATCAATTTTTAGTGACAAGTTTTTACATAATGAGTACCCATATGAATAAGGTTTATTGACCCTTTCTTTCCCATATGCTAATATTATTAACGATCTAAATGAGATCAATTGATAAAATATCTCCACTTTTCTTTTGTAATTCTTCGTACTGCTATGAGCCACAAGAATAAGGTTGATTAAAAAGTACAATATTTTTATCATCACTTAGTAGGACATCTCAATCAAGTCAATTGATACAATACCATCATTTTTCATTCACATTTATCATTAGTTCTACTACCCATGTGAATGAGGACGGTTGATGGAATGCTATCATTTTTTATCTATTATTATTTGTAGTTCTAATGACCATGTGAATGAGGTTAGTTGATGGAATACTATAATCTTTTTATTGATTATTATTTGTAGTACTAATCACCATGTGAATAAGGATGATTAAAAAATATAACTTTTTTCTTTTTCGTCATTTAATAGTACATCTCAACGAGGTCAATCAATGTAGAATACTATCATTTTTGTTGGAAAATATTAATAGTACTACAAGTTCTACAAATATGGTTGATTAAAAAATACTATTTATTTCTTGTCACTTAGTATTTAGTTTAGTAGTATTAATTATTGACTCAAGTGGAATGATTGAATACCATCAATTTTTATTGTCCATTATTTGTATTACTACCACCCATGTGAATAAGTTTGATTTGCAAAATATAACCCCTTTGTCTGTTGGAGTTTTTACATTAATAAGTTAGTTTTAGGTTATATTAAATATAATCAAATAATTAGTTGTAAGCGTTCTTGGGAGTTATTTATGTGAATAAGTTAGTCCTAATTGTTAGAAATATTAATTGTCATTTGAATGAGAATCATTTATAATTCTTCACAATACTACTAGGCATGCAATAAGGTAGATTGAAAAATACAAATCATTTTTTCATTATTTAATAGTGCTTCTCAACGAGGTCAATTAATAATTTTTAAACATTTTTCATTCATAAATCTTTATAGAAATATTGTGCATATGAACAAGGTTGACTATCAAAAACATCATCTATTCCTCATCACTTGATATTTAGTAAAAATTTTAGTGATTTTAATGAGGTGGATTGATATAAAACTATCAATTTTTAGGGACAAGTTGTTACATAATGAGTACCCATGTGAATAAGGTTGATTGACCCTTTCTTTCCGATCTACTAATGTTATTAGCAATCTAAATGAGATCAATTGATAAATAATCTCCAGTTTTCTTTGCTAATTCTTCGTACTGCTATGAGCCATGAGAATAAGGTTTATTAAAAAGTACAATATTTTTATCATTTGTGTGTAGGACATCTCAATGAAGTGAATTGATACAATACCATCATTTTGCATTCACTTTTACTATTAGTTCTACTACCCATGTGAATGAGGACAGTTGATGGAATACTATCACTTTTTTATCTATTATTATTTGTAGTACTAATGAGTATGTGAATGAGGTCGGTTGTTGGAATAATATCACTTTTTTATTGATTATTATTTATAGTACTAATGACCATGTGAATAAGGACATGATTGAAAAATATAAAAAAAATCTTTTCCATAACTTAATAGTACATCTCAATGAGGTCAATAAATCTAGAATACTATCATTTTTTATTTAAAAATATTAATAGTACTACAAGTTATACAAATAAGGTTGATTAAAAAATACTATTTATTTCTTGTCACTTAGTACTTTGTTTAGTAGTATTAATTATTTGACTCAGGTGGACTAATTGAATACCAACTATTTTTATTGTCAATTATTTTTAATTACTACCACCTATGTGAATAACGTTGATTGAGTGAAATACCATCTCTTTCTCATCACTTAATAATATTACTATCCATTTAAATGAGGTTCATTAAAATAATATTAATTTTTATCAACATCATTCGTTAGTGTGCTATTAACCATATGAATAAGCTTGATTTGCAAAATATATCCCCTGTGTATGTTGGAGTTTTTACATTAATAAGTTAGCTTTAGGTTATATTAAATATAATAAAATAATTAGTTGTTAGTTTTCTTGGGAGTTATTTGCATGAATAAGTTAGTCTTAATTGTTAGAAATATTAATTGTCATTTGAATGAGGATCATTTATAATTCTTCATAATACTACTACGCATGCAATAAGGTAGATTGAAAAATACAAATCATTTTTTTATTATTTAATAATACTTCTCAATGAGGTGATTTGATAGATTATTAACATTTTTCATTCAGAAATCTAAATAGCAATATTGTGCATATGATCAAGGTTGACTAACAAAAACATCATCTATTCCTCATTACTTGATATTTAGTAATATTTTTAGTGAATTTAATGAGGTGGATTGATATAATACTATCAATATTTAGTGAGAAGTTTTTACATAATGAGTACTCATGTGAATAAGGTTGATTGAACCTTTATTTCCCATATACTAATATTATTAAAAATCTAAATTAGTTCTATTGATAAACTATCTCCACGTTTCTTTGGTAATTCTTCATACTGCAATGAACCATGAGAATAAGGTTGATTAAAAAGTATAATATTTTTATCGTCACTTAGTATGACATCTCAATGAAGTCAATTGATACAATAACATCATTTTTCATTAACATTTATGATTAGTTCTATTACCAATTTCAATGAGGACGGTTGATGAAATACTATCACTTTTTTTTATCTATTATTATTTGTAGTACTAATGACCATGTAAATGAGGTCACTTGATGGAATTTACTATCACCTTTTTATTGATTATTATTAGTAGTGCTAATGACCATGTGAATAAGGATGATTGATTTTTTTCTTTTTCATCACTTAATATTACATCTTAATGAGGTCAATCAATCCTAGAATACTATCATGTTTTTATTGAAAATATTAAAAATACTACAAGTTATGTTGATTAAAAAATACTATTTATTTCTTGGCACTTAGTATTTAGTTTAGTAGTATTAATTATTTTACTTAGGTGAACTGATTGAACACCATCTCTTTCTTATCACTTAGTAATATTACCATCCATTTAAATGAGGTTGATTAAAAAAATATCAATATTTATCAACATCATTAGTTGGAGTGTTATTAACCATGTGAATAAGCTTGATTTGTAAAAGATAGCCCCTTTGTCTATTGGAGTTTTTACATTACTAAGTTTGTTTTAGGTTATATTAAATATAATAAAATAATTCGTTGTTAGTTTTCTTGGGAGTTATTTCTGTGAATAAGTTATTCTTAATTGTTAGAAATATTAATTGTTATGTGAATGAGGATCGTTTATAATTCTTCATAATACTACTAGGCATGCAATAAGGTAGATTGAAAAACACAAATAGTTTTTTCATTATTTAATAGTACTTCTCAATGAGGTCAATTGATAGATTATTAACCTTTTTCATTCAAAAATTTATATATAAATATTGTGCATATGAACAAGGTTGACTAACAAAAACATCATCTATTCCTCATCACTTGATAGTTAGTAAATTTTTTAGTGATTTAATGAAGTGGATTGATATAAAACTATCAATTTTTAGTGACAAGTTGTTACATAATGAGTAACTATGTGAATAAGGTTGATTGACCCTTTCTTTCCCATCTACTAATATTATTAACAATCTAAATGGGACCAATTGATAAAACATCAGCACTTTTTTTTTATATTTCTTCGTACTGATATGAGCCATGAAAATAAGGTTGAATAAAAAGTATAATATTTTTATCAACACTTAGTAGGAAATCTCAATGAAGTCAATTTCTACAATACCATCATTTTTCATTCACATTTATTATTAGTTCTACTACCCATGTGAATGAGGATGGTTGATGGAATACTATCACTTTTTAATCTACTATTATTTGTAGTACTAATGACCATGTGAATGAGGTCAGTTGATGGAATACTATTACTTTTTTATTGATTATTGTTTTTAGTACTAATGACCATGTGAATAAGGATGATTGGAAAATATATTTTTATAATTATTTTTCATCACTTAATAGTACATCTCAATGAGGTCAATCAATCTAGAGCACTATCATTTTTTTAATTGAAAAATATTAATAGTACTACATGTTATACAAATAAGGTTGATTAAAAAATACTATTTATTTATTGTCACTTAGTATTTGGTTTAGTAGTATTAATTATTTATCTTAGGTGGACTAATTGAGTTCTGTCATTTTTTTATTGTTGATTATTTGTATTATTACCATGTGAATAAAGTTTATTGAATGAAATGTCATCTCTTTCTCATCACTTAGTAATATAACCATCGATTTAAATGAGGTTGATTAAAAAATATTAATTTTTTATCAACATCATTCGTTGTAGTGTTATTAACTATGTGAATAAGCTTGATTTGTAAAAGATAACCCTTTTATCTGTTGGAGTTTTTACATTATTAAGATAGTTTTAGGTTATATATTAAATATAATAAAATAATTAGTTTTAGTTTTCTTGGGAGTTATTTCCGTAGATAAGTTAGTCTTAATTGTTAGAAATATTAATTGTCATTTGAATGAGGAATATTTATAATTAGTCATTATACTACTAGACATGCAATAATGTAGATTAAAAAAAAAAATCATTTTTTCATTATTTTAGAGTACTTCTCAATGAGCTCAATTGATAGATTATTAACATTTTTTCAATCATAAATCTATATAGAAATATTGCGCATGAACAAGGTTGACTAACAAAAACATCATCTATTCTTCATCACTTGATATTTAGTAAAATTTTTAGTCATTTTAATGAGGTGGATTGATATAAAACTATTAACTTTTAGTTACAAGTTTTTACATAATGAGTACCCATGTGAGTAAGGTTGATTGACCCTTTCTTTCCCATCTTCTAATATTATTAACAATGTAAATCAGATCAATTGATAAAATATCTCCACTTTTCTTTGCTAATTCTTCGTACTACTATGAGCCACGAGAATAACATTGATTAAAAACTACAATAGTTTTTTCATCACTTAGTAGGACATCTCAATGAAGTTAATTGATACAATACCATCATTTTTAATTCACATTTATTATTAGTTCTACTACCCATGTGAATGAGGACGGATGATGGAAAACTATCACTTTTTTTTTATCTATTATTATTTGTAGGACTAATGTGTTAGAATAACTGAGAGGGGGGGAGGGGGGGTGAATCAGTGGCCTCAAAAATTAATCCAATAATTCAACCAAAACTCATACCACACATACAAAACCTCTATTTATCTTCAGTCCTACAAGATGTATGCCTTGTGTGAATCTAACATATATATACTGCTCGGAGAATATACTATTTATCCTTTTCTTAAGCTTTACCAAATAGCAGTTTATCTTTTCTTAGCCTTTACCAAATATCAATAAATAAACTTAGTGTTTACCGATCAATCCTATTTTAGTAATGTGTAAAGCAAAACATTAAAGCAATGAACCATATACACATTCTACAGATGGATTTTTATCGTGGAAACCCTGTTAAGGGAAAAACCACTTGGGACCGGTAACCTAAAATTTTCACTCTTCTGAAGTGATCTTGGTGAAGAGCCAACCATGTTAAAGGTTACAAACACACTGTTAAGTGCAACCTTGTTAGAGGATTTAAAAATAACAGTTTATCACTTGACCTAGCATTCACTATTCCATCAACATGAAAACTGTTTGATACTCCTTAGGATGTATCTCAATATATTAAAGATGGTTAAATCCCACTCAGTTAAGATATTTTTTGATCCAATGGTTAAAATGAAATAGTAAATGATCTTTTCATTAATACAACTATACTTTGCAGATTTTTAGATCTATTGTAAGTCCATAATACCTCTTTTGATCAATGTTCTCTTCAATTCCTTTGCTCCACTTCTTTCTTCTCGGTGAATATTGTTGCTTCTCTGTTGCTTGGTGTCTGCAGAATTCTTGGCTCTGTTCCTCAGCCTGTATGATCAGATCTGCATGAAGACTTCTATCTTCACCAGAATTATACTCACCATTCCTCTCTCGATAATGAATTACTGGTCTCTTTATATAGACATGATTTCACCATTTTTCTTTATTTCTTGTTTTCTTCATTGATCACTTCTTAATCTGTAAAGCTCACCATGCTTGCTTTAGTTTTATTCCATAAATTTCTCCTTGTTTTATGGAATAAAACATGCTTTAAATATCCTTCTTATCTTTAGCTTTTAACTGATCTTGATAGAAATAAAGAAAACAAACACTTAACTCTAAATATAGCTCTGCCAACTAAGTTGTTTTGTCATATTCTAACTTCAGTTCCCGTCGGTCAACACTTCAGTTGTGATCGGTGACTACTACAGATAGCTCAGGCATCAACTTCAGTTATGTTCGGTGATAACTACATTTATCTCGGTAGTGCTTGCTCGGGTATCACTTTCTCAGGTACCACTATCCATCGGTTAACACTGTGAACTTTTGTGCTCAGGGTTCACTGTCCATTGGGGTTTACTGTTACTCGGTGTATATGATTACCAACGAAAAAATTGTCTCTTCAGATCTTTAAGTGTTGTGACAATATGTGTATGAGAAATCATACCATATCAAGTTGGCATCAATGAAAATATAATACATTAACTGATTTAATGTCTTGCATTTACTTTCAGTAGCTCGGTGATCATCAACTTGTCAAATTCAAACATTCAATTAGTTATAGTTCATCAATCTCTCCCTTTGGCATTGATGGAAGCATACTACAAACACAATATGCAATATATCAGTTTTAGTTCATCAATCTCTCCCAAACAATTTTTTCTATAACCAATACAAATATCTGATTCTCGGTAAGCTCTTCTAGCTTAGATTTGATTCTTGCAGAGTACTCTCTTTATTCTTCATTCCCTTCACTAGATAGATGTAGAAACTTCTGATTTCTGTCTCTCCCTTGGATAGATGGTTGTTTCTTTGAATATTTCTTTGATCTTTCTCTCCCTTTGTAGAAACTTCTTTTTCTGAATCTTTGCTCTTCCTTTGACTGATCCTCTCCCTGATGGATATTTATTTTCTCTCCCTTTGGATATTCTCTCCCTTATCTCTGGATATTTCATATAGATATATTCTCTCCCTTTGACAACAATTCCAAACAAAATAATATCAATGAATATATTCCTCTCCATTCTGTCCATCAGCAATACGAATCTGTAGTAGCCAACAAATTCTCTGGTGTTTGGTTCTGATAAGTAAATTTTTGTGTACTAATATATCATTCCAGTCCATATCTTTTCTTGCATCAACATGAATGATATTCTAATAATGTATAGGCTTATGCAGCCTTCTAGTCAGTTTAGTGACCAGTTGACAAGGGTCGGACCCCTAGTCTTTTCCTTAGGTACTCAAATGTATCTTTTGGCAATGACTTTGTGAATATGTCTGCTAATTATTCTTTTGACTGTACATATTCTAGTATCATCTCTTTCTCTTGTACTTGTTCCCTAAAGTAATGATACTTGATAGCAATGTGATTTGTCTTAGCATGCATAACAGGGTTCTTTGAAATGTTTATTATACTTGTATTATCACAATAAATGATTATTGGATCAATGATTTCCATATTCATACCTTTCAACAATTATTTGATCCATGCAATGTTAGAGAAATTCACAACAACAACCACATATTCTGCTTCTGCAGTTGATTCTGAGATGCATCCTTTCTTTTTGAAAGTATCCTCGATACATCCTTGCTTTTTACAAGTATCCATGTGACAAGTCTATCACCCATAATGAATGCTCCTCCTGTTGTGCTCTTTCTATCATCTATTTTTTCAGCCCAATTAGCATCTGTATAGACTTGAAGCTCAAATTTTTCCTTTTTACTATACCACAAGTTGTAGTCTTCGGTATTCTTTAGATATCTCAGAATTCTTTTAACAACAGTCATATGTGATTCCTTGGGATTAGCAGAGAATCTTGTAACTATTCCAACTGCATGTGCTATATCTGGTCTAGTATATACAACATACATTAGCTTGCCAATCATAGATCTATATAAGGTCTGATTTACCTCTGTTGACTTGTCTTCCTTTGTCAGTTTGTATATAATTGCCATAGGTGTTCCAAGTGGTTTGGAGTCCTCCATTTTGAATACCTTGAGAACTTATTTGATGTATTTGGATTGTGTGATGTAGATGCCTTCATCTTGTTGTAAAATCTGTAGACTAAGAAAAAATTTGATCTCTCCAAAGGGTATGTGCAAGATCATGAGGGGCCAAACTATGCCCTTCAGTGGCAATGAAAAATTAGCAAATCAGGGTTAGTCAACTTGACGTGAAAATTTGAACCAGCTATCAAACTAATATCAAAAAGTTTTAAGAATAGAATCTGTAGGAAATTGAATGCAGTTTCTAAACTACTAGGCCTTTTCTGAAAAAAAATTAATATGATTGGTGAAAAGTATAGATTTCAATGCAGCAGTACAAAATTTTTAGGAAAAAATAAGAAGTAGGTGTATGTCTGACCACCTTAATCATAATCAAATGATAATATTTTATATATAAGTAGTAGACTCATGCCCGGATGTGACACATTTTTTTTGGTAATTTTATTCTAAAAAAAAATTAATTATGAATTTTTTGCTACAACATTTGCAGAATAAAAAACTCCCGTGTCTGACCACCTTAACTCATTGAAAACTCTACAAAATTCAAAATAAAAAAATTCACTTATAGTAGGCGAAGCATAGAATGTGATGTATTTTTTGGATTTCAAAAATGTTATATCATTTGAAAGTTATACCTATTTTTCAATCAGTATATAAATCAGCACTTTATAGGTAACTCAATTAGAAAATAACTAATAATTACTTACCAAATTCAAAATTTGATAGCAATTATATTGATAGAAAGTTGATAATCTCCTTAAGATACCCTTTTCATTTCATCAAATTTGGGTGAAAAAAAGTCAACTACATGGTCGAAGTTTGGAACTCAGAGAAATAGGGGAAAAATATGTTTTTGTGACTTTTTTAGAGTTGACCATGTAGGCTTGGTGTACAAAGAAATACTAAGCCTAATCAGGTACCCAAAAATGATGGCAGAATTTTGATTTTTAAAATTTTCCTCCCCTTTCTCCCTCCTAATTTTCCCTCCCTTTCTCCCTCCTTCATATGATATATTATGTATCAAAATTTATATATTAGATTATGTATTATATATATTAAATATTATATAATATCTTTTTTTTTGGTCGACAATAGAAGCTTTTGACTGGAGCACTAAGCAGTGAGGCCACAAATTTGGGGGACCTCATCCCCATGAAACCATCACATCAGACCTACGATCCAGCGAGCCCAACAAGGACATTGACCTGGGTGGTCCAGGTCCGGAAGAACACCATGACCAGCGTGGGTCTGACAGCTAGAACATGAACACCACTATTTTCAAACACCTCCATTGCAAGTACATTGCACTCCCTTGTCAATGATCCTTTCTGACTCCCGTGGCCGCTATGCAGCGCATACGCCGAGTGTTTCCTGTGAAATTTTAACCATGAATTATGCTGACCAACAATTCCTTCCAACTCCTATGCCCACCATAGACTGTCTCGCTTGATTGCACTTCCTGTGGTTCAAACATTGAACCTCCCAATTACTGGGGCTCGCAGCCAACGCTACATTGTGAGCTCATGCTCTATTATATAATATCTTTTACATATTAAATATTATGTAATATATATTAATATTAAATGTTACATTATATATATCATATATTATATATTATATATTAATATGTATTTTACAATATATCAAATAATATCTTCATATTTAAATTTTATGTAATACATATTTTATATTATCTTCATTGCCTTGGACCATGTAAATGTTATACCATTCTTCCTCCTCCTTTTTATCTTCATTTTCAATTTCATTTCCATTTTTATAATATTTTTCCTCACCATCTTGTATCCTATCTTGATTAATACCCATCATGTCATAAATAGCTTCCAATTCCATTGGGATCCATTCTTCTTTTTCCTTATCTTGATGTATTTCTTTCTTTGTTTTGCCTTGTATTTCTCTATTTCATCAAGATGCATTTGTCCTTCTAATAAATTTTCTTTATTCTTTTCAATGTTTCCTTTGTTTGAACTGGAAACCTCACTTCCATCAATTCTACCAATAACCAACTCCTCATTATCTAGTTGTACCTTATCTAGTATTAAAAGTTTCTCCTTTCCTCTTCTTAGATGCTTTTTGAATCTTTATTTATCTAATATAGATTGTAATATTTCTCTCTTCAACTTCACATCCCCCATATTGACATTTAATCTTGTTGCAATCTCCTGCTCCTTATGTTGATTTGATAGGGTTTACAAGTGATATTCCTTATCTTTTGAGTTTTCTTTGAGTGGATCAACTAGAAGGACCCCAATTTCGTTATTGAATCTTGTGGCAAATTTGGGGGTTGGAATTGATTTAGTATTTTTGTTTATGCTGAGGTATTCTTCTTTCTAAGATAAATGTTATTAGCAAGCATATCCACATTAAAGAATGTCAGTTTCAAATACCAGCTACCTTTATCATTTTTTAGTTCTAGGGGTTTCAACTTAGTGATCTTAGAGTCCATATTGATGAGAATATTTGTATCTACTTTGAGTTACTTTCATACCCCATGAATTATCCTAGTGAATTACTGATAACTTCTAGGATATTTGAAAAGTGATATTATGTTGGTAAAATACCTAAACTTACCCATTTGGGGAGATTTGTAGGGATATATATCCTAGGATTAAATTTAGAAAACCATGCCATGAGATGAAAATCATAGCTTAGGAAAAATCTAGTTTTACCACACAAGATCTCATTCTTTATATCTTTATTCTTACATGGAGTTAATAAAAAATTATTCTCTAAGATAGAAATACTTAATTAGTTGGGAAATTGACATTTCCACCACTCAACTCTTTGGATCAGTTGATTGAAATCACTCTAGATTGCTAAGACTCCCAACTGTGAGTAAAGATCCCATATGGGCAACATCTTCCCTGAGTCAATAAACATAATTATATTTTGTTCCATTCTATCTTTGTTGGGTTAGCATTGGCTTGAAAGATTTTATGTTTAGAAGACTCCATATTTCTTATAGGCGGACAATATATATTTATTTTGGGTTGGCCTAGGTTTAGGGCACAACTTCAACCACCCATATTTGATTTATCGCCCATGTGGGCATTGTGAGGCCTTTGATGATCTTTGAGGTCATTTTTGATCTACTTTCTTTGACACAAAGATAAATGCAGTTAGCACCTATAGAAAATGCCAAAGTTGAGGTAGAAAGCATGATTACCCAAATGTTACCTAGGGTATGATTATGAGATACTAAAGTGATTCCTGAATTTGGAGCAGGAGGTCTAAGTTTTTTCCCATATTTTTTAATCCTTTGGTTTCTCTAGAGCCCTCCACAAAACCCTACTAGTATTGAATCGCCTTTTGATGTCCTCTTCTCCTCCATAAATATGAGGTTTCCATGATTGTTATATGTATTTTTACTTGAGAAATTCCAACGTCCTGTGAATTTTAATTTAGCACTGGAACATGACCACTAGATAAAGGCAAATACATTTTTCCTTTTTTCCTGAAACACCTCTCTTTCCCACTTGTTACGGTATGCCATTCTACATTATCCAAATTGGAAGAAGGGAAAGGCTTTGGAAGATAGTATTTGATAAAACATATAATGCCAATTTTTGCATAATCAGAGAAACCTTCTATGCATGCAAAAATATTTTGGTTCTTTTATTCTATTTATATCTAAAGTATTTTAAAACTATTTGGAATACAAACAATTTACTCATTCTCTAGTCACAAGTTCTTCTTGCAGAAAAAGTTGCTCTTGCTATTTCTTGTTAGTAATTTCTTATTTAACAAGAGCCTACAAAGAACAAGAAAAATCATAAGCATCTAATTACCCTTTGAACTTTTCTTTATGAAAATATTAAGTGAAAATAAACCTCCTCACGAGTTGTTAAATCAGCTAATCTCCCTCTCAAGTCAGCTTCCTTCTCTTTTAGGGTTGACTTCCCTTTCTTGATATTCCTGTATAGATCCTACAATTATTTTTCTATCTATTTTGTGGCTTCATTATTTTCAATGACATACTCTTCCCTTTGGTTGAGGAGTCTATAGCCATCTAGCAACCTTTCTTGGCCTTCTTGAAGATTTTTCTCCCATTCCCATAGGTTTTGCCTCTCAAAAAACAACTCCTCATGAGATTCACACCTTTAAAAAATCAAGGTCTACATCAACAATCACAACATAAAACAATTTAGAATATAAAAGACTAGGAAAAAAATAGGTAGGCTTGTTTTTTTGACAATATAAGGATTGTAATTGAACCAAGAAAGATTACAAGTAGCTCAATGTGATCATTTTTTATAACACCAAGAGATTTATTTCAAATATAAAAAATAAACACCAATACACACCAAATAAAACTAAATAGTATATTAAAAACAAATTAAAGGTAACTGCCCAACGCAACTTAGCATAGCATAAGAAGTTGAGGAATATGTCAAATTTAGGAAAAAGTAGTCAAAATTCCTTGATAAGATATAAAATACTATAATTTTATGAGTGAGATCCCAAATATAGATGTAGAAGAATCATAGCTCTGCCAAATAGAAAATAAAAAATAATTACGAGGATAGTGTAGCACATACTCAATCTTGAATGATTATCACTCTCTTCAAATTTCATCTTCACGAGCTTCAACATTTTGCAGTAATCTTTCTGCATCATTATGTTTATGTTTGATTCTTCTTGCAAGGATTCTCCATCATGAAAATTTGATTCAGCTATGAGAGAGTTTCTTTTGTAGAAGCCACCAAATCATGTGCTTTTGGTGGCTTAGTCTCAAGTACAAACTTCATTTTAGTAGAATCGACTCACATGTAATAGTTTTTGAAGTTCTTCCTAGTGAGCATATCAAATCTTAAGGTTACAAACAATAAAAAAAATCCAAACTACACAGTACAAAACGTCCTATTTAGTGGAGCCATGGATAGTCAGAAACACCTATATCATCCTAAAAAGTAAGCACCTAACTTTTTCTCATTTTGGGACCATTTTGTGCTTACTTTAGCATGTTTTCTTTGATAGGACCTCATATTACATTAATTTCATACTTAATTCAAATATGGGTCCTCCTTCTTCCTTCAATATTGCTTTAACTCGAGGTTGGCTCTCTCTTCTAGACATGATTTTCTCATTTCCTTCCAATCCCATAATTCTTTTCCTCACCTAGGACCTATTCATTTTTTTTTTTTGGATTTCAGAATCTGTCCTGACTCTTTGGCAATATGCATTTTCTTCCCCCAATCCTCCTCACACTTCCCAACATCTCCTAGGATTTTGAGCTAGTTCTACCTAGGACAAGTTGACCTATCGACTTGTCCGTAGGGTACAAGTCGAGATCTTGACTTGTTCCCTGGGGTACAAGTCAGTTCTCAACTTGTCCCTGGGTTTTTGAACCCAGATTTGGCATAGGGCCCGATACCAGGGTTTCCCTCCAAGGGTAATATGTGTGGTAATTCTATATAAAATATTAAATATTACATGAGAAGTTAATACTATATATTATAGAAAAATAAATATTATCAATTTTTTTTAAATGAGAATTTTTTTGTTGAAATAAAGAAAAATATAAGATTTTTCATTACATTTTTTTTGTGATTTAGATCATATTATACCATCCATCATCAAAATGAAAGAAATAGTAAGAGAGCATAAGTGAGAGGATAGCTACAACTTAAGAACTTAAATAGAAGTAAGAGGTGGATTCTAAGATATAGAAGAGAGGAATATGTAAAGACAAAAGAAATCTATAATGAAAAAATAAATTAAAAATAAATTACATAAAGAAACCACATAAAAAATCAACTAAGCAACAATTTTTTTTTAAAGGAAAGATTTAAAAACCTTGAAAAAAAGACTATATGATAACCACATAGAGAAAGGTAGAGAATTTAACCATTTTTGTCTTCATTTTCTAGAGATGAGGTTGAACTAGAGAGAGCCTTCTCTTTGAATCATTTACTAGTGTCATACAAAACAGAAAAGAAATCCTCTTAAAATTATTCTTACTTTACTTTTGTTACCTATAAATGAGATAAGCTTAGCTCTTGAGAGGGTAATTGCAAGAGAATGGAAATAATAAGCATCAACTAGTTGTACACAAAGTATATTCTTTGGGTGACATTGCAACACTGAAGGAAATAAAAAATTTAGCAAATCTTCATCTGGGGGGAATATTACTTTACATATATCAGCTTATCATGCTCATCTCACCTTCAGGAAAGAGCTTTGGTAATCAATTGAAGAAGTAATAAATGATGAACAAAAGCATAGATTGTTGAGAGCTTGCAATAAAGAGAACAACAGTACTTTAAACAAGATGGTGAGAGGATGAGACCTTGGCTAAATAATGCAAATCTTAATTATGACTAATGCTATGACATTCTTGCAAATTTGATGGTTCCTCCACAACAAGAATGTCATTACATGATTCAAGGTGGTAAACTATACAAGAAAAATGTCAAGGCCAATTGTCTTTCATCAATAACTGGTTGAATATATATAGCATATAAGTATCAAAAGAGGGGGAAATAGTACATGAAATGAAAATGCGATCAAAAATTTAAATATGTAATCATGTGAGCATACAATCATATAATGTTGATTATAAAGAATGCACCATGCAAACACATGAATGAAATATGACAGTGTTCAATAATAATGTTGTCATCCATTTAGCGATGACAAACCATTGATCCACTCTTCTATAGCCAACACCCTAAAATAAGATAAGGAGAATTACAATAATATAGATAAAAATGTTGAGCTTATAAAAAAGAATGGACTATTATGTACTAAGTGACAAAAGTGAATAACTTCTTCATTATACCTTGCTAAATTTGAGAGGGAAATTCTTAAAATTCTCAAAAAGACAAGCAAAGAGAAATATGTGAACACAACTTAGGCCTTGACTAATCACATGCCTAATGGTAGCCTTAAATATGCATATAAGATTTCTGATTAAGTGGAGATAAACAAGATAACACATCCAACTTAAAATGAAAATAGAATTATAGTATTAGTTTACTTAGTTTTTGTATATATATGTACATCGTATAAGTTGTACTGAGTATGTAATCTGTACAAAATATATTGAGTTTTAATTTTTTAAGATTCAACACTATTTGAAAAACTAAATCATTCATGTAGGTAGAATGAAAACTAAAATTAAATCTGAAACAAAATGAAAGGTGTATTTTGATGATTTTGAGTTATATGGTAGAAGGATAAATAACATAATAGTTTTGATAATTAACTTTTTGCTACTTGATTTATAGCATAATGATATATTTTTATTTAGAATAATAAATATATTTTATAGAGAATAAGATAATAAGAAAGAAATGATAATATTTAAAACTATGTTGTGAGAAACGCAACGGCAGAGGCTCGTTTCTTATATGCAATCTTAAAATATATCGTTTCTCTTTTGCCGTTGCGATTGCGATTTCTGTTTCTGGTTTCTGACAACATAGATTTAAAAATAAATATATTATGAGTTGAAGAACTTGTCTTAATCAAAGGTCTTCATTTGGCATTAGCCCATGGGATTAGCAAAATCCACATTGAAGGAGATTTCCAAGTAATTATAAATGCTTTAAGCTCCAAATTTTTTTTTATAAACTGTAAGCTACAATATATCTTCTCATAAATTTGAATTTATTACCACATTTTGAAGCCTAATGTGATAGGTCACTGCCACACAGAAGCAAACCACGTGGATGACCAAATGGATAATTACATTGGGGTGGAGCTAACTCAAGATTAGATTTTTTCTTTACAAGATTTTATTAAACATCATAAAATCTCAAAACATTTGAGGATGCAACGTAATAGTCACCTATTTGACGAAGTGGAAGTTTTTTCTTTGTATTGCAGGTTTTTTCAAGAAAACCAAGCTCATGTGTGTTCTTGGACTTACTTAATGGCGTCCATGAAAGCATCACAATAATTTCCCTTTGGTTCTGAATTGACCAAATTTTTAAACACAAAGGGTGATCATTAAAAGGACAGTAGTGCGCCCTTAGTGTTGATTGATTTGGTGGCAACTAAATCAAATCACATGGTGTTTTTAGTTAGGTCCTTTGCATCAGCTAAATGTTTGCGACATATTCCCTTAACATGCTGAAATTTTCCTCATTTTTTTGCTACACTCACATGTGCATCTAGCTTTTGTGCTCCAACTAAGTTTTGAAGCCCTTTTTTTTATTGATTTTCTGGAGGCAATCAGAGCTTCATCCTCTCAGAGATGTGGGAGTTTTTTCTTTGCTCTTGAACTCTAGCTTCAGGGGCTTCTGCATGTTGCTGTTACATTATAACTCAAAATTATAATTGGAACTTTTCCATTAATCTTTTGAGTGGCTCACATTCATGGTCTAAGCTAGTTGCCAGGAGATGGTAGTCTTCACTGAATCAAGAATCTTGGCTTAAACATCTATTGTTTTTTTGTACTACAATCTTCGTGGAGTTCTGCGTATAGCAGCTATAAAACTCTTATCAGGAGCTAGAAAATTATTTTTTGAAAATTTCAAGGGCACTGGAGGTGAAGGATCCACATCTTTATGAAATTCACAATATCCAGCACTTGAAGAAATAGAGTAAGATTAACAAAGCATCATCTCAGAAAGAAAGCGATGAGATACAAAAATGTTTGATGTGAGGGAGATCACAATGTAGAAAAGTTGTTGCCCAATTTTGTTTTCTGGGGTGGCTTGTGCTACTTCAGCTGGTTACTTGATGTTGTTCGAATGGTTTCTTATTTTTATCTGGTTTTCTGGGACCTCTGTGGCCCATCAACTTATGAATTTTCTTTCTCTCAATAAAATTTTCAGTAGCTCTGATAATTTTACACCAAAAAAATAAATAATTTGAAATTATTTTAATATATTTCCTTTGTATATAAATTCTAAATTAAAATATTCCTTAATATTTGAAATAAAGATAATTGATTATCAAATATAGATCTTATTACTAATACTAAATAATATTTAAAAAGTAATATTTTATTGAAGAGTGACAATTCCTAGTATTATCTATTAAACAATTCAATTTACCCAAATTTCCTACAAATTAACATAACCTATTTTTGTTCCTCTATCAATAAACTAGCAAGCACACCTTGGTGTGCAATGAGTACATCGAAGATTTGTGGGAGGTCCATTAGAAAAAAAGTTTGTGTATTTTTTGCAAACATTTGTCTAGGAAGGGAGAAACATGGGGGATGTGCATATGAGTGTGAGAGATATGGAGAGAGAGTGAGAGAGAGTGGAAGAGAGGGTGATATAAATAAAGAGATGAAGATATGTAATTATATAAAGAGAAATATATACAAAGGAAGATGAAAGGAGATAGAAAGATGGAGAGGGAGGAATAGAGATAAAGGAGGTAATGTGTGTGTGTGTGTGTGTGTGTGTGTGTGAGAGAGAGAGAGAGAGAGAGAGAGAGAGAGAGAGAGAGAGAGAGAGAGGAAAATGGTGTATCAACCTTGCATTTACATAGTTTATTATATATGCTTTGTATGGGCTAGATAAGCATGCTACTAATTTTTATTATTGCAAGAACATGTCTAGATTTGAAGATTTCAAAGTTTTTATTTTTGAATTTGTCAAAACAAATTTGTGAAGTCAATTTCAAAGGCATTAGAGGCTCCTAAAAAGCCCAAAAGTGAACATAATTACTGTGGCATGCTATCTTGATAGAGCATGTCACAAGCTTTCTAGTGCTTCCAAAAATTCATTAATCAAACACTTGGTTCAAACTTATTGTTGTTGGAAGTTGGGTCTCTTGAAAGAGGAAATATAAAAATGTGTTGGACACATAAATGAGATGTAAAATAAATTTACATGTGTTAGTGTGTATTTTCACACATCATGGGCATGTTTCATTGGAGATAAGATGGATGTCACCTTTTAAGTGTCTTTTAGCCCATAGTTTTTTAATATTGTCCGATGATTTCATGTATTATATCTCTTACATATTAGGTGTATGAGATAGAGGTTTTGTGTAAGGGTCTGATAGTTGTTGAGTTACCTCTGGATCTCCATTGGTGAAACTCATGTAAGTAGCTTTCTCTGCAAGTTTATTATAATTTATTATTGATTTCTAAATAATATTTTAGGTGGCTTTTAGAGTGTAGGGTCTTTTCCTAAAAGTATTTTTCCCTATGTAAACCATTATTGTGGTATGTGTGTTATTGATGTTAATTTCAATTAAGTTTCTATAACTATTGTGAAGATCTGAGAAAGTTTTTTGCATAATCCTCCTCTCAAGGTTAGTGTAGGAAGTTGTTCCACTACCTTAATTCTCATACATGATAGATATTGAAAGAGATAGAGATGCAGATGTAGATGTAGATGTGTATGGGTGAGGGGGAGGCGTGTAAAGTGAGAGATGGAAGGAAAGAGAAAAAGGGAGAGTGAAAAATAAATATAGAACAAGGGAGACAAGGAGAGATAGAGATATAGAGTAAGAGAGATGGAGTGAATAAGAGAGACATAAAGAGATAATGATATATAGATAGAGAGTTGGATAGAGAGATAGAAGATGGAGATATGTGGGCAAGAGAGAAATAAAAAAAAGTGATAGAGACAAATAATAGAGGATGCCACACACACACACACACACACACACACACACACACACACACACAGAGCACTAATCTATATATTATATAATCTGAATTTATATCCATTTAAATCAATAGATATTATTAAGACAATATCATATTATTATACATGATATTTTATAGTTATTGAATATCAAATTTTATTTTATATTAACTTGAAGAGGAAAAAATCAACTTAGAAAATACTTAATCTTTTTATTTATTAATATGGATTATAGATATTAAATATATAGTTATGGATTTAAATCATTACATGTTATTAAGTCTATGAACCATATATATAATCATATAATACATATATGTGATATTTATTTGTGGACTTAATTTAAAATACATATCATTATAATTAACATGGTTAAATATAATTTTTATTCAACTATATTAGATCATTATAACTATGATTTTTAATTAATATTAAATCTACATTATAATTTATTTTGAAATTTATAGATATTATTAAGAAAATTTTATACTATCAGTTATTCATAATATTTAATAATTATTAAACATTAAATTTTATTTTTATATGAATTATGAATAGAAAAAAATTGTCAATAAATTCATATTTTTTTTGTTTAACAATATGCATTGTGTGCTAATTATATAATTATACATTTAAAGTATTATATATTATTAAATGTATAGACCACATAATTATAGTTATATAATATAAGTACATGAATTTAACTTAAAATCATATATCTTTATAATTAATATGATTGAATATTATTTAAGAATTTAGATTAGGTATACAGGTAGTGGACAGGAACAAGGACAAATTAAATATAATATTGGCGACAGCCGTTTCAAGTCAATGTGGTGAAGAAAAAAATAGGAAACACTAGGTAGATGTGTTGTATTGATGATGATACCTAGATAAACTTTATCATGGTACCGTCAGCAAATATTTTAGGTATAACTTATTGTTACACATTAACCACCTGTGCTGTTGACATCACCAGCAGACGCACACTAACATGTGCACCGTTATCTCTTTTTAATCCGCCATTAATGAAAAGGGAGTAATTGGTATTTTGGGCCAACACATCAATCGACATGAATGTGCTTCCATCTTGCACAAATTTATTGTCAAATTAATGATAAAGGGAGTAGTTGGTATTTTAGGTCAACACATCAATCGACATGAATGTGCTTCCATCTTCCACATCTTGCGTAACTTTATTGTTAAAAAGACGTATCCCGAATTCAGACTGGCTTTACGAAGAGGAAAATTGAAGCATCCTCATGGCAAGAACAAAGGACAGTTAAATAATAAATATTAGCGAGAGCCACGGGAAGCAGCAAAAAATAGAAAAGTACCAAGATGTGACGATCACCATAAATCAGGTTTGACCATAGTTTTGGGTAGGCTTTAGCTTCACATTAAGATTATAAAGTCTAACATAAAGTCACATTTGCAACAACAACGCGAAAACACGAAAAGCTTTGAGGTTTAAGACTTTAGATTAGGTATACGGGTAGTGGACAGGAGCAAGGACAAATTAAATATAATATCGGCAATAGCATAAGTTTTATCATGGTATTGTTAACTAACAAGAGATGTAAAGCGTCAAAGTTCCTGTCAATAGAGAAAGAAAAGTAGGGAGATATGGAAAGAGAGTTAAAAGAGATAAAAAGATATGTAATAGATAAATATATAGAAGGGGAGAGACAAGAGAGAATAAGAGTGGATGAAATAAATATAAAGATAGAGATAATAAGTGATTTATAAAGAATATAATGATAAAGAGAGTTAGAGAATTGAGAAAATTAAGTTATCAAACTTTGTAAAATGACAAATATTTATGTCATTTTAAGAAATATTTAAATAACAACTACAACTTTTGACTTAAATATCATGTTGAATTATTCATTCTATCATAAAAATATAAATTTAAAATCAATAAGTTTTTTGGGA
>MU224293.1:1171603-1183943 GCA_018584345.1 Thuja plicata | reverse complement strand
CCTACAACCTCTTGGGACACACTTGAGTGTTCCAATGTGTCAAAAGGGGTCATGGGGACTTCCCATGACCCCTTTTGAAACATTCAAACATTCAAGTGCTTCCCAAGAGGTCATAGGACCCCTTGGGACACAATTGAGTGTTCCAATATGTTCTCAGGGGTAAAAGAGGGACCTAAGGGGTCCTAGTACACCTTATCACGGTCGTAGGACCCCTAGGAAGTCCAAGTGACCCCTTTTGACACATTCAAACACTCAAGTGTGTTCCAAGAGGTTGTAGGACCCTTTGGGACATACTTGAGTGCTCCAATGTGTCCCCAGGGGTCAAAGAGGCTCCTAAGGGGTCCTAGTACACCTTATCACATGTTAGGACCCCTAGGAAGACCCCATAACCCCTTTTGAAATATTGGAACACTCAAGTGTGTCCCAAGAGGTCATAGGGCCCCTTGGGACATACTTGAGTGTTTCAATGTGTTCTCGGGGATCAAAGAGGGTCCTAAGGGGTCCTAGTACATCTTATCACATGTTAGAACCCCTAAGAAGTCCCCATGACCCATTTAGAGACATTGGAACACTCAAGTGTGTCCCAAGAGGTTGTAAGATCCCTTGGGACACAATTAAAGGAAAATGGGATAAAAAATTAAAGTTTACTATGCTAATGTTATCCAAAAATAGAAAAAAAAATATGGTTAGAAAGCAAAGAAGACGTATGAGATTGTGGTGAAAATTATAAAGCTACCCAGTTGAAACATTGTAAACCTAATGAAGATAAAGTTGAGAATTCATCTTACAAGATGAAAAATGTCTAAAAGAACAAAAATGGAGGGAAAATGAGCCTCCAAGCCTTTGGGACATTTTTCAAGCGTCTTCCCGAGCCATAACCCGGTTGGGTTTCTAAATTCCAAATAACCCGATCGGGTTCTGAAAATAAAAAAGTACTTCAAAAGCCGATCAGGTTTTCAAGAAGTAAAAGCTATTTATTTTATTCTCCATAACCTGAGCAGGTTATGAAGAAACTAAAATAGGTATTTCTTCCAGAAGCCATAACTTCCACATACGGAGTCTAATTGACTCTGTTCAAAAAGCATGGGAAAGATCTTGAGACGATCTAACACATGATTAACCTAAAATCATCTTTAGTGGCCAAACTATGCCCTTAAGTGGCAATAAAAAATTAGAAAATTAAGGTTAGTCAACTTGACGTGAAAATTTCAACTAGCTATCAACCTAATATCAACCTAAATTTCAACTAGGGTTAGTCAACTTGACGTGAAAATTTCAAATAGCCATATGAGAATGTATACAATTATTTACACACTCAGTTCAGGGTATAAGAGAAGATTTACTCAAATCTTATAGGGAGTGTGTGAAGAAAATTAGAGGGAGTTACAAGAAAAAATGGGAGTTTGTTGAGAAGAAAGGATCCTCTGATTTCTAGGTTTATAACTCTATTGAATATGTGGGGATGAGAGGAGGTAAAGATGGTGTAGAATTTGGTCTTTCATTCAATATTCTATTTATAGAGAAGTTAGTTTATCTGGAATAAAAAAAAACTCAGCTTGAATGTAATTTTGATTGGAAACAAGTCTACAAATGTGATTATGTTAATGATAATTAGGAGGCAACCATTAATCATGGGCTCACCCAAAAATTGGCCATTATTCAGGGCCCTTCTGGCACTAGAAAAACATTTACTGGGTTGCAAATTGGAAAGGCTTTCCTTCATAAGATTTCAAATTCCTCTGGTCCCATTCTCATAGTGTGCTTTACTAACAGAGCTCTAGATCAATTTTTGGAGGGAATATATGAATACAAGAAAAGTCTAGCAAGGTTAGGATCTAGAAATCAAAGCTCAATTATTAGCAAATGTACTCTTGACCAGGGACAAGAGAGTAATATCATATTTTTTTCTTTGGTAAGAAATATTGAATTCCTAATTTGAAAGTAAAAACGTCAGAAAATATAGGATTTCTTAACATTCCAAACAAAACTTGTGTTGCCCTTTCCAGGGCTAGAATTGGTCTGTATATCTTTGGAAACGCCAAGCTAGTCTCAGACAATTATCCAGTGTCGAGTGATATCATAAAGAATTTTACAGATAATGGACATGTTGGTAATGGAATACCACTATACTGTCCTAAACATCCAGATGATGTTGGACATGTTGTTACCAAATCTCATGATTTAAGGAGGTATGGCGATGGAAGTATGAGCTTTTGTACCAGGAAATGAAAAGAAAAATTAATTTGTGGTCATCTTTGTCCTAGGAAATGTCATCATGGAGGACATGTGAGAATTGGATTTGCAAGGCCCGATGTATGAACAAGTTTGAATTTTGTGGACATGTCTGCAGGAAGGTCTGTCATGCAACTTCCTATGACCCCTTTCGACACATTGGAATAATCAAGTGTGTCCAAAGGGATCATAGGACCCCTTAGGACACACTTGAGTGTTCTAATGTGTCGAAAGGGGTCATGGGGACTTCCTAGGGGTCAGAGAGAGAGAGAGAGAGCATACTCATTTTTCTATACATTGCATGTATAGGAAATAATGAGTACCTATTTTATACCTTACTTGATTCAAATGGATGGAAAAAAAATGTTGATGACTAAATATTATTTTTGGTTAATCATGTGTTAGATCGTCTCAAGATCTTTCCTACACTTTTTGAACGGAGTCAATCAGACTCCGTATGTGGAAGTTATGGCTTCCAGAAGAAAAGCCTATTTTAGTTTCTTCATAACCCGCTCAGGTTATGGAGAATTAAATCCATATTTTTAACTTCTTCAAAACCTGATTGGGTTTTGAAGTATTTTTTCTTTTTAGAACTCGATCAGGTTATTTGAAATTTAGAAACCCAGTCGGGTTAAAGACAGATTGAGTTTTTTTATAATATTTTCTAGGCTTGGTTACCAAGCCAAGAACAATTTCAAATTTTCAATAACTTGATCGGGTTATATGAAATTTGAATTTTTTTAAAAGATGTATCCACTTTTTTGGTCCACAACTTGGTGCACATACCCAAAGTCCTCCAAAATACCCAACAAACTTAGTGTCTCTATCTGAAATTATGCTCTTGGGAAGACCATGTAGTCTCATATCTTCCCTAAAATTTTTTTTTGCCACATGAACAACATCATTAGTCTTCCTACAAGGAATGAAGTGTTCCATCTTCAAGAACCTATCTACCACCACAAAAAAGGAATTATGCCCTCTTGGAGTCCTTGGTAAACCAAGAAAAAAATCCATACTAATATCCTCCCATGGCCTCTCTAGTACAAGTAATTGATGATAAAACCTTATATTCTACCTAGTTCCTCTTTCCATCTGACATATTCTACAACTTTGTACAAACTTCTTAACATATTGTTTCAATTGTGTCCAATAATAATAGACACTAACCAAGGCTATAATTTTATCTCAACCAAAGTTTTCTTCCAATCTTCCATTATACTTCTCTTTGATTAGGTTCTCCCTCTTGGAACTATTTTGAATGCACAATTGGCTTCCTTTGAATAAAATTATATCTTGGATTATAAAATTCAACCATTTCATCCTATCTAGAGTAACAAGTTTTGTGCAAGCTCTCCAAGCTTCACAAAAATCAAGATCCTCAATATATAAACTCTTGAGTTATTGGAACCCTATAAATTCAATCTTCATCTCTGTCGACAAATTTTAGCTCCTACTCAAGGCATCTAAAACCCTATTATACTTTTCATTCATTTGCTTCAAAACAAAAGTGTAACTCTGTAAAAACTCAACCCATTTTAAAAGTCTTTGATTCAAATTTCTTTGGTTATTCAAATATTGTAAATATTTATGATTAGTAACTAAAACAAACTCTTTAGGTAAAATATAATGTCTCCCCTTCCTCAACACCTAAACTATAGCATAAAACTCTTGATCATAGATATAATATTTTCTTTTGGCATCATTTAACTTCTCACTAAAATAAGCAATGGGTTTACCTTCCTGACTCAAAATAGCTCCAATGGCATTTCTACTAGCATCATAGTCTACTTGAAATACCTTATTAAAATATAGAAGTACCAAAATGGGATACTCTCTAACTTTTCATTTTAACAAATCAAAACTCTTTGTTGCTCGAGTAGTTCACTTAAAATCATTTCTATCCCCTCTCATGGTTTTAGTTAAGGGTCCACAAATACTACTAAAATTCTTGATAAAATTTCTTTAAAATATAGTCAGACCATGAAAAGATCTTACCTCAGTAGCACTCCTTGGAGTAGGCCACTCAATGATATCCTTCACTCTCTCTGGGTCCACTCTAAGATCATCTTTTGAGACAAAAAATCTTAGGTACACTAACTCCTTCACAAAACTGCACTTCTTAATATTAGTCAACATTTTTTCTTCCCTTAACTTCTCAAAGAGCCTACAAATATGAATTATATGTTCTTCCAATGTATTACTAAAGATCAAAATATCGTCCAAGTAAACAATAACAAATTTACTCAAAATTGCTTTCAATACCCCGTTCATGAGTTACATGAATGTTCTCGGTGCATTGGTTATCCAAAAGGCATGATTAACCACTCATACAAGTCCTCCTTTGTCTTGAAGGTTGGCTTCCATTCATCTCCTTCTTTAATCCATATTTGGTGATATTCACTCTTCAGATCTTTCTTGTGAAGTACTCATCTCTACTCAAGTAATCTATAATGTCAACTATCCTTGGAAAGGGAAACTTATACTTGATAGTAATCTTATTGATAGCCCAAGAATCTGTACACATCGTCCATTCTCTATTTTGATTTGGTGCTAGTACTATTGGTACAAATCATGGGCTCTAACTCTCTTGAATTGACCCCTTCTACAACATCTCTTGCATTTGTATATTCAATTATTCACTCTTTTCTAGAGTCATTCAACGAGCTTCTTTATTTTGAAAACTAGCTCTGGGTATCAAGTCCATTTGATGACTAATCTTTCTTTTTAAGTCCAATCCATCGGGTACATTATTAGATACAATATCCTAAAACACATCCATCAAGTCTACAACTTCCACATGTTCATCTTCTACTTCCACTTTATCAACTTTTTGAATTAAATAAAAACACATACGCTCATGCTTGATTACTTCTAGAAACTTCCTTCCATCAACTAAACATATTCTTCCATTACTGCATGTCTTTCTGTCTGTTTCCTTTAATGGCTCTAGCTTGTGTTGGACTCCATCCTCTATCAAGAATAAGTATTCACATACCCATCGTGTACTGCACGATGATCAAATTGCCATGGTGTCCCTAACAATATATGACAAACACTCATCATGATAGTTTCCAATTTTGGATTTACCGTACATTTCTCATTGACCAAAGCCTTGTGATCCTTTTGTAACCATGCAATCTAGTAGGGATTTGGATGCTTTCTTATCTCTAACTTCAATTTATTAACCATTTCCTCTCAAATAAGGTTATCAGTACTACCACCATCACTAATGACATTGTATACTTTAACATTACACTTACATCTTGTACGGAACAAATTCTTCCTTTGTTCAGGTTGTTTCTCATCATTTAGCAAGGCTCCTCTGGTAACAAGGACCTCTCCTCTTTCAGCATATTCAGAAAGTGACAACTTGGCATCTTCATACTACATGTGAAACTTGAGCATTTCCATCTGGTCTTCTATTTTTCTTCCCTTGATGTTGTGGACAATCATAAGTTCTATGTCCTTCTTCTCTGTCATGAAAACATGTCCCACAAAAACCTCCTCTTCAGATAGTCATTTCCCTCTTCCTCTCTGCTCTCTATTATTTTGATTGCGAGGCTATTTTGTCTCTATTTTGACTGCTACTCGATTCATCATTTTTTTTTAATCTTCATTTTAGTCTCCATAAGACTATCCACTAGGCTTTCCACCATGAGCTCTTCCACTTTTCTTTCTCTCAAACTTCTTGCTCAATTTTTCTTCTACCTTCAAAGCAAACTGATATGTTTCTTCAATGGTAGACATTCTTATAGTTATCAACTCTTCTTGAATACTTGGCCTCAACCCATTTATGTAACGGGAAACCTTCTCCAAGTTAGCTTCATGTAATGATGTGTTCTAATAAGGACTCAGAAAAACTCTTTTGTATAACCCTAGACATATTTTCATGCTTGCTTCAACCCTTGCATTTTCTTCAGCAAAAAAATCTCATAGTCAATAGGAATGAAGTGTCTCTTAAATTTTTCCACCATCTGATCCCATCTTTCTATCATCTCCTTCCTCTTTCTATTTCTCTCCATCTAAACTTCCTTCCACCAAATTTTTGCATGACCTTTGCGAATAAAAACCTCTCAGGATCTTCTATTTCCTCATACTCAAAGTACTACACATCCTCCATTCTCTATTTTTCTTTGGTGCTAGTACTATTGGTACAAGTCATGGGCTCTAAATCTATTGAATTGACCCCTTCTGCAACATCTCTTGCACTTGTATATATTCAATTCTTCACTCTTTTCTAGAGTCATTCAACGAGCTTCTTTATTTTGAAAATTGGCTCCGGGTATCAAGTCCATTTGATGACTAATATTTCTTTTTAGTTCCAATCCATCAGGTACATTATTAGATACAATATCCTAAAACTCATCCAACAAATCTACAACTTCCACATGTTTATCTTCTACTTCCACATTATCAACTTTTCAAATTAAATAAAAACACATATAAGCTCATGCTTGATTACTTCTAGAAACTTCCTTCCATCAACTAAACATATTCTTCCATTACTGCATGTCTTTCTATCTATTTCCTTTAATTGCTCTAGCTTGTGTTGGACTCCATCCTCTATCAAAAATAAGTATTTCCATACCCATCATGTACTGCACAATGATCAAATTGCCATGGTGTCCCTAACAATATATGACAAACACTCATCATGATAGTTTCCAATTTTGGATTTACCGTACATTTCTCATTGACCAAAGCCTTGTGATCCTTTTGTAACCAAGAAATCTAGTGGGGATTTGGATGCTTTCTTCTCTCTAACTTTAATTTATTAACCATTTCCTCTCAAATAAGGTTATATACTTTAACATTACACTTACATATTGTACGGAAAAAATTCTTCCTTTATTCAGGTTGTTTCTCATCATTTAGCAAGGCTCCTCTGGTAACAAGGACCTCTCCTCTTTCAGCATATTCAGAATGTGAGGACTTGGCATCTTCATACTACATGTGAAACTTGAGCATTTCCATCTGGTCTTCTATTTGTCCTCCCTTGATGTTGGGGACAATCATAAGTTCTATGTCCTTCTCTGTAATGAAAATATGTCCCACAAAAACCTCCTCTTTAGGTAGTCATTTCCCTCTTCCTCTCTGTTCTCTATTATTTTGATTGTGAGGCTATTTTGTCTCTATTTTGACTGCTACTCGATTCATCATTGTTCTTTTGATCTTCATTTTGGTCTCCATAAGACTATCCACTAGGCTTTCCACCATGAGCTCTTCCACTTTTCTTTCTCTCAAACTTCTTACTCAATTTTTCTTCTACCTTCAAAGCAAACTGATATGTTTCTTCAATGGTAAAAATTCTTACAATTATCGACTCTTCTTGAATACTTGGCCTCAACCCATTTATGTAACGAGAAACCTTCTCCAAGTTAGCTTTATAATGACGTGTTCTAATAAGGACTCGGAAAAACACTTTTGTATAATCCTGGACATATTTTCATGCTTGCTTCAACCCTTACATTTTCTTTAGAAAAAAAAGCTCATAGTCAATAGGAATGAAGTGTCTCTTCAATTTTTCTACCATCTGATCCCATCTTTCTATCATCTGCTTCCTCTTTCTATTTCTCTGTAGCTAAACTTCCTTCCACCAAATTTTTGCATGACCTTTGCGAATAAAACCCTCTCAGGATCTTCTATTTCCTCATACTCAAAGTACTACACATCCTCCATTCTCTATTTTGCTTTGGTTCTAGTACTATTGGTACAAGTCATGGGCTCTAACTCTCTTGAATTGACCCCTTCTGCAACATCTCTTGCACTTGTATATTCAATTCTTCACTCTTTTCTAGAGTCATTCAACGAGCTTCTTTATTTTGAAAACTGGCTCCAGGTATCAAGTCCATTTGATGACTAATATTTCTTTTTAGTTCCAATCCATGGGGTACATTATTAGATACAATATCCTAAAACTCATCCAACAAATCTACAACTTCCACATGTTCCTCTTCTACTTCCACTTTATCAACTTTTCAAATTACATAAAAACACATATGCTCATGCTTGATTACTTCTAGAAACTTCCTTCCATCAACTAAACATATTCTTCCATTACTACATGTCTTTCTGTATGTTTCCTTTAATGGCTCTAGCTTGTTTTGGACTCCATCCTCTATCAAGAATAAGTATTTGCATACCCATCGTGTACTGCACGATGATCAAATTGCCATGGTGTCCCTAACAATATATGACAAATACTCATCATGATAGTTTCCAATTTTGGATTTATCGTACATTTCTCATTGACCAAAGCCTTGTTATCCTTTTGTAACCAATCAATCTAGTAGGGATTTGGATGCTTTCTTCTCTCTAACTTCAATTTATTAGCCATTTCCTCTCAAATAAGGTTCTCAGTACTACCACCATCACTAATGACATTGTATACTTTAACATTACACTTACATCTTGTACGGAACAAATTCTTCCTTTGTTCAGGTTGTTTCTCATCATTTAGCAAGGCTCCTTTGGTAACAAGGACCTCTCCTCTTTCAGCATATTCAGAATGTGATGACTTGGCATCTTCATACTAGATGTGAAACTTGAGCATTTCCGTCTGGTCTTCTATTTGTCTTCCCTTGATGTTGGGGAAAATCATAACTTCTATGTCCTTCTTCTCTATAATAAAATATGTCCCACAAAAACCTCCTCTTTAGGTATTCATTTCCCTCTTCCTCTCTATTCTCTATTATTTTGATTGTGAGGCTATTTTGACTGCTATTCAATTCATCATTGTTCTTTTGATCTTCATTTTGGTCTCCATAAGACTATCCACTAGGCTTTCCACCTTGAGCTCTTCCACTTTTCTTTCTCTCAAACTTCTTGCTCAATTTTTCTTCTACCTTCAAAGCAAACTGATATGTTTCTTCAATGGTAGACATTCTTACAATTATCAACTCTTCTTGAATACTTGGCCTCAACCCATTAATGTAACATGAAACCTTCTCCAAGTTAGCTTTATAATGACATGTTCTAATAATGACTCAAAAAAACACTTTTGTATAATCCTGGACATATTTTCATGCTTGCTTCAACCCTTGCATTTTCTTCAGCAAAAAAAGCTTATAGCCAATAGGAATGAAGTGTCTCTTCAATTTTTCCACCATCTGATCCCATCTTTTTATCATCTCCTTCCTCTTTCTATTTCTCTCCAGCTAAACTTCCTTCCACCAAATTTTTGCATGACCTTTTAGCTTGACCTTTGCAAATAAAACCCTCTCAAGATCTTCTATTTCCTCATACTCAAAGTACTCTTCTATATCATTGATCCAATCAATAAAATCTTCTAGATTAATATTTCTAGAAAATGTAGAAACTTCAATCTTTTCTCTCTTTCCAATCTTGGAAATCACCCTCAAAAACATAGCTTCATCAGGATCCCTTACCATTTATTTCTCTTCTTCAAAGTATCCTTGTTCTTTAGATTCATTCCCACTTTTATCTCATGCCCTAATATTAGCTCCTCTATGTAGCTCTTCTTGCAGTGCTTGCACTTGCCTCTAGAGGGCTCTAAAACCCTCTTCTGTCACACTTCCAGCTCTTCCATCGTGGTTTCTTCATGGAGGTGTTATATATACTTATCTCTCAGACCCACAACCACAATTCTTGTGCAAAATGCCTCACATTTGATGATTTTTCTACACACTCTGGAACTTCTACTTTGATACCAGTTAATGAAGGGTACTCCCTTTATTAAACCAAACACACACAATACAACAGGGAAATAAATAAAAAATTGGAAGAACATAACAATGGCAAGAACAAAAATTCTTTCTTTCTATTATCTTCAATGAAACAAGATTACAATAATTAAAAAAAAGTAACATGCTACAACCACATGGGCATTTTCATTACAATAATCTGCAAGGCAAAGCCACAATCTACACTTTTGGAATTGAACCCTAAAATCCCCCTTCAGCCATATATATGTAGCACAATTAACTGCCTTAGAATATTCTGGAAAGTGAAATTTTCCCATTTTGGTACCCAGTGGTTCAATTTCCCATCTTAAGTGATTTTCTCTCTCTTCCTTTTGTATTGAAACTGGAGTCTTGATGGCCCAACTTCTAAAAACCACAACTTATGAACTATTAAATTGATTGGCTATTATAACCCCAGTTTAGAAATCCCACAAAGAATTCTATTGCCCTAGGCTCATGAATTATAAGTAAATCAAAGTTTGAACCCCTTTTGGAGCCTCTAAAGCCTTCAAAACCGAGTTCAAAGTTTTTTACCACCCAACCAAAACAGAAAATTCAATAGCTTCAAAACTAGACTTGATCTTGCTATGAAATTTTATTGGCAGGCTTATATATCCAAATTGAACCTCCAGGGAAGCAATTGGAACAATCTGTGCTCAAATGAACAACTTACTAAAAATAGTAAACTTTCCAAAAATAGTAACCTTGTCCAAAGATTGCCCTTATTGAAAACTAGACAATATTTTTGGGTGATGCAAGATTACTCTTACACCCTGGATGCTCCTCCATCAATTCTTCCCCTTGGTTATTCCCTCCTCAGTCAAAATAATGTCTTTCATTTTCTTCCCATTTTCAATTTTCTTCACAATAGTGACCACTTCCATAATTATTTATGCATCATACCTCTATTAATTTTGATCAAGTTTTGTAGGCCACCTTCTATGCATTTGATCGACTCCATATTCCTTTCACGTCCCATGATGTTGTTGTTAGAATAAATGAGAGGGGGGTGAATCAGTGGCCTCAAAATCTATCCAAAAATTTATACCACATATATAAACCTCTAGTTATCTTCAATCCTACAAGATGTATGGCCTTAAATAATCTTATCAAATAAATGCTGCTCGGAGTTCATTGTCTATCCTTATTCTTAAGCTTTACCAAATAGCAGTCTAGTCTTTATCGAAATATGGTAAATAACTTAGTGTTTACCAATCAATCCTTTTTTTGTAATGTGTAAAGAAAAACATCAAAGTAATGAGCCATATACACACTTGACACATGGATTTTTAACATGGAAACCCTATTAAGGGAAAAACCACTTGGGACTGGTAACCCAAAATTTTCACTGTTCTAAAGTGAGCTCAATGAAGAGCCAACCCTGTTAAAGGTTACAAACACATTATTAAGTGTGACCTTGTTAGAGGATTTAAATGTAATAGTTTATCACTTGATATCTGGCATTCACTATGTTGTCTTCATGACAAACCTTTTGATACTTCTTGGGATGTATCTCAATATATAAAGGATGGTTAGATCCTACTCGGTTAAGAGAATTTCTGATCGAATGGTTAAACTGAAACAATATATGATCTGTTCATAAATACAACTAAACTTTGTAGATGTTCAGATCTATTGTAAGCTCATAATACCTTTCTGATCAATGTTTCTCTTATGTTCCTTTGTTCCACTTCCTTCTTCTTGGTGAATGTTGTTTCTCTATTGCTCGGTGTCCGCAAAAACCTTTAGCTTTGTTCTTTAGCTTGTATGATCAGGTATGTATGAAGACTTCTTTCTTCACTAGAATTCTCTCTAGCATTCTTTTCTATTCTTCCCCTATTTTTTCAATGAATTAGCTTTTCTCTTTTATAGACATGAATTTTACCATTTCTAAGTCCTTGTCTTTCTTGTTCTTGACGTGATCAGGAAATCTCATCATTCTTTCTTTAAAGCATGCTTTAGTTTTATCCCACAGATTTCTCCTTGACAACTAGAATAAAACTAGCTTTAAAACTCTAGATTATCTCTAGCTTTTAACTAGTCGATGAAATAATGTAATCAATCAGTTAACTCCATGTTTAGCTCCTACCAGCTAAGTATTTTTCCATTTTTGAACTTCAGTTCTGATCGGTGTTTAACTCCTTATTTTCTCAGTCTTGACTTCAATTATCCTCGGGCATCTCTATCTTGTTGGAAACAATTGTTTAATTGTGTGTTGTCCTTAATGTTACACAAATATCATATCAGTCATCAGATAGAGTCTACCGAGCTAAGAATTTCATATCAGGCAGTTGACAGAGTCTACCGAGTTCAGACGGTAAGAGAAGCAATTTACAGAGTCTACCGAGCACTCCAGAATACTATATCGAGAAGTTAGTTACTACCGAGCTCAGTCGGTCAACAAA
>MU224293.1:1145214-1158132 GCA_018584345.1 Thuja plicata | reverse complement strand
ACAATGATATACCCTGGGGAAAACCTTTCGGTAAAAAACCCCAGCACTCCAAAACCTGCACAATGTATTGATCAAAAACTATTACAGTTACAATACACTTGCAATGCAAGTTCTTTCAGAAGATTTTAAAATGATTGGGGAAGAGTGTACAGTACTCACATTTATCAGTTGCCACATGTCTTCACCTGTCATAGAACCTTCCTGACATAGCTTTTACGTGTCATAGGAATTCGTCATAACCGTTTTAGCCATGATCTCCTTACACAATTCAATATGCCGACACATCAACTTTATTTGCAAGAAATACAGTTTACAAAACAAATAATAAGAATAGGAATTATCCAAGGTTGAGACACCTTATTCCTAACACTAAACTTTTATGCATTATTGATAACATAACCTTTATCTCTTTGGCTCTTTGAAGTCTTTCACTATATGTATATAACCAATCAGATTATATCAATTTGACATTAATGACAATACAATACATGGGTGTGTGCACCAAGTTGTGAACCAAAAATGTGGACACATCTTTAAAAAAAATTCAAATTTCATATAACCTGATCAAGTTTTGAAGAAGTAAAAACTATGTATTTTATTCTCTGTAACCCGAGCAGGTTATGAAGAAACTAAAACAGGATTTTCTTTTGGAAGCCATAACTTCCACATACGAAGTCCAATTGACTTCGTTCAAAAAGCGTAAGAAATATCTTGAGATGATCTAACACATGATTAACCTAAACTAATCTTTAGTCATCAACATTTTTTTTCCATCCATTTGAATCAAGTAAGGTATAAAAATAGGTACTCATTACTACCCATACATACAACGTATAAGAAAATGAGTATGCTCTCTCTCTCTCTCTCTCTCTCTCTCTCTCTCTTAGAGAGAGAGAGAGCATACTCAGTTTCCTATACATTGCATGTATGGGCAATAATGGGTACCTATTTTATACCTTACTTGATTCAAATAGATGGAAAAAAAATATTGATGACTAAAGATGACTTTAGGTTAATAATGTGTTAGATTGTCTCAAGAACTTTCCTATGCTTTTTGAATGGAGTCAATCAGACTTCATATGTGAAAGTTATGGCTTCCGGAAGAAAAGCCTATTTTAGTTTCTTCATAACCCGCTCGGGTTATGGAGAATAAAATAAATAGTTTTTACTTCTTCATACTCTCTCTCTCTCTCTCATGATTAATGGTCACCTCCTGACTATCATCAATAGAATCACATTTGCAGACTTGTTTCCAATCAAAATTACATTCAAGCTAAGCTATTTTGGCTTCTAGATAAACTAACTTCTCTATAAATAGAGTATTGAATGAAATACCAAATTCTACACAATCTTTACCTCCTCTCATGCCCACATATTCAACAGAGTTATAAACCTAGAAATCAAACGGCCCTTTCTGCTTAATAAACTCCCATTTTTCTTGTAACTCCCTCTAATTTGCTTCACACATCCCTATAAGCTTCGAGTAAATCTTCTCTTATAACCCTGAATTGGTTGTGTAAATAATTGTATACATTCTCATATGGCTAGTTGAAATTTTCACGTCAAGTTGACTAACCCTAGTTGAAATTTAGGTTGATATTAGGTTGATGGCTAGTTGAAATTTTCACATCAAGTTGACTAACCCTAATTTGTTGATTTTTCATTTCCACTTAAGGGCATAGTTTGGCCCCTCATGATCTTGCACATACCTCTCTCTCTCTCTCATATTGGGAGTGGGAGATAATATGAGAGAGAGTTCAAGAGAAATAAAAACTATTAATTTTATTCTCCATAGCCCGAGTGGGTTATGAAGAAATTAAAATAGGTTTTTCTTCTGGAAGCCATAACTTCCACATACGGAGTTCGATTGACTCCGTTCAAAAAGTATAGGAAAGTTCTTGAGACAATCTAACACATTATTAACCTAAAATCATCTTTATTAATCAATATTTTTTTCCATCTATTTGAATCAAGTAAGGTATAAAATAGGTACTCATTATTGCCCATACATGAAATGTATAGGAAAATGAGTATGCTCTCTCTCTCTCTCTGAGAGAGAGCGAGAGAATACTGATTTTCCTATATGTTGCATGTATGGGAAATAATGAGTGCCTATTTTATACCTTACTTGATTCAAATGGATGGCATAAAAAATGTTGATGCCTAAAGATGATTATAGGTTAATAATGTGTTAGATAGTTTCAATATATGTCCTATGCTTTTTGAACAGAATCATTCGGACTCCGTATGTGGAAGTTATGGCTTCTAGAGTAAAGCCTATTTTAGTTTCTTCAAAACCCACTCGGGTTATGGAGAATAAAATGCATAAGTTTTACTTCTTCAAAACCCGATCGGGTTTTGAAGTACTTTTTGCTTTTCATAACTCGATCAAGTTTTGAAGTACTTTTTGCTGTTCATAACCCGGTCGGGTTATTTGAAATTTAGAAACCCGATCAGGTTATGGCTTGAGAAGAGCTTTGGAAAATGATCCAAAGGCTTGGAGGCTCATTTTCCCTCCATTTTTGTTCTTTTAGACATTTTTTCATCTTGTAAGATGAATTCTCAACTTTATCTTCTTCAAGTTTGCAATTTGTCAACTGGGTATCTTTATAATTTTAACCATAATCTCATACGTCTTCTTATCTTTCTAACCATATAAATTTTTCTATTTTTGGACAACATTAGCATAGTAAACTTTAATTTTCTTTACCAATGTCTTGATTGTCCTCACAGACATATGTCTACCATTTTTTAATAACTTTTGATATACTTAATTAAATTAAAAATAAATTACATATTATTATTCTAAACTTGATTATATACACTTTTAAAAAAAAGTTTTTATTTTCGATTATTTTGATGCAAGTTATGCCCAGTGCACGAATAGGTACCAAATTTTCAGGATGCGATCACTTTAAAAAATCACAGAAAAAAAAAACTCATCAAAAAATTACAAAAAATACACAACTTCTAGATCTCCCTCTTACCTATCATCCTACCGAAGGGATTTAAAAAATACAGAATATAACTATATCTTTTGTACCGCGCACGGAAACAACTATGTTATGTTTTTCCAAAAAAATCAGGAACATGTTTTCGTACGCGCGAGGTTTGACCCTCTTAATATTATCAGTTTTTAAAAAAAATTAGTGTTTTACAAACTAGATTTAGAGTACTACAATTTTTATTGTTTACACATCTTATTTTGAGTGCATGACCCTCAAACGCCTGTTCTAAGATCAGGTTTATCCAATTTTAGAAAAAATGTGTCCACTTATACCCCCCTTTTTGGTCCAAAACTTGGTGCACACACCCACATTAACTTATTTAATGTCTTGCATTAACTTTTTGTATCTCAGTGATCATCAACTTAACAACTTCAAACATTCAATCAATTATAGTTCATCAGTTGTAGAGTTTCTAGGCTTTCAACCCTGACTTTAAGGACTTCAATGATATTTGTTTTCATCCCTTGATAGTCTAGAGAGTTGTTGATGTCTTCATCTTTGTTATTCTCATATCTTTTTTGGCCATCCAAAGCTTCATTAAAACTAGTCTCAAGAGGGGGGAGGTGGAATGGTGAATCTTCACAGATTAGCTAAAGGGGAGAATCTTGAGTCTCGTTGCTACTTTCAAGGTTACTTTCATTGACAATTAATTCTATCAACTTCTCCTTAGAGGTGTCCTCTTTAGAGTTACTTTTAATGGCTTCCAAAATCTTGGCAGTTACAAACAACTTAGCAAGCCTAGCAAATCTGTGTTCCCTAGTAAAGGTGGTAATGGAATTCTTGGCAAGTTTATTGTTGGATATGTCTATAGCAAGGGGGGATAAACCAAAAAGTTGTTCTTAGGAGACCTTCTAACAACTTTACCCTTGCTCTTAGTGTTATAATTCCTTAGGCTAGTATTCAGATTGTTTCCTTTACTAGGGGTAGCTTTAGGCTCAATTTAAATTATCAGCATTGGAGTGTTAATGTCAAGACTAGGTTTTTGGTGCCTAGGAGAGCTAAGAAAGGCTTTGCATATGGAAGTAGCTCTATAGGAAGATAACTGGTCATCTTTAAATGTAATTTTCCTTTTATAGCTAGAAAGCTACAGATGATTATAGCCTTGCTCAGTTGGGGGTTCTGAGGAGGGGTTGAGTTCATCACAAGCTTGCTTTCAAAACATAAGTTATATATCACATAAATTAAATATTGATGTGATGGGGGATAAAACCATTTATCAACACACTTACCAATAGAGAAAAAAAGGAAAAGGGGAAAGCATATAGGTTTGTGGTGTCACAAGTGGTTTTGAAGTGGAAAATAGTAGCCATGGCTTATGGAAAATCTTCCTTCTAAGGTGAAATACCTAATTAGATGGTAGCCAAATCCCTAAGGTGTAGGAAGATAATTCCCAAGTTACACCCATTTTGAAACCTTTTCAAAATTTCTCCATCCTCCAAGAAAAGTGAGATATACTCCTCGTAAGCTTACATATGGTTTAGTCTAGGGATGTTCTCCCCTTCACAATTTAGAATGAAAACCTACAGAAGGAAACACAAGGTAATATTATCTTAAGACAAAATCTAATGAGATAAATATATGTGATATTATGTCTACCCAAATCCTACAAAAGATACAATAATCATATTTTCACAAATAAATGAAAACTTGAGAAATCTAAAAATAAAAGAAAAAATCAAAAGTAACTCAAATTTAAAAAATTTAAGAAGAAAAGGGTTAGTCTTAAGATCAAACACTAGGGGATCTGTAAGAATCCATGGTTTCACCAAAAATATAATAGAAACTAAATTCCTTCTAATATTTTAATCAAGGTTAATTAACAAATTCATATAATCTAGCATAAATAATCCTTTATTAAATTGATAACAATTTGGAATAATATAAATTAAATGATTTTAATAAAAAAATTAAAACTAAAACGAGATGGTTTGGGTACTTAATATTTGGAACAATAAACAAGAATAAATTTGATTCCACTCAAGTCTAGGTATATAAAAATAGATGTTCTCATGTTGCTTATTATCCACAATTTGATTCTATGGCTATGGAACAATTCTATGTTATACAACTATATCTCTTGAGATACAATCACCTAGTACACTATGCATTTTAATTGTCTAGTTTATTATATTGTTTACTATGTATTGATTCTTAAAGATTGATGATATTCAATATACTTTGGACAAGTTTTTTTTCATAAGGACTACATTCCCCGAGATCAATTCTATTGACTAAATAGACATTGCAATTATAAAAATGATTGAAGAGAAAACATTTCAATCATATAATATTTATTTAATAATTTAACTCAATTTATTTTTATTACTCTAAAATAAAATATTCTTAAATTTTTTAATTAACATATTTAATTATTTAATAACTTTCCCATATAAAATAATACTTACACATGGAATATATTTCTAAATACTAAATAAGAGAGAGTTCAAAAGATATCGAATAGTAGAATAGGGAGGAATCAAAATATCAATTGCGCTCTTCTTTTTTGAATAAACTCACTATATGAAAACTTTCACGGTTACTTTTAATTCAAATCACTTTAAACATGTCTTCTAGCTGGCCTGGAAAAAGCGGCTTATTCGCTTAAACACGCAGAAAAAGGATATTTCGAAAAGCCCTGCCCGGATGAACTCGGGGATTCGATAGCCGAGCGCATTATGCAACACCACAAATATTACAGTAATGGTAGTTGAAGCCAGCATAAATATTGCATAGTAGAAGAGAGCTGCCAGCTTATAATAGCCTCCCTTTAGCTGTAGGAATATGCCCAAGGAAAATGAGAACATCATCATGTACAGCGCCAACGGCAAAACAAATGTCGTTATACCAATTATAAAGCTCCAATGGCGACGGAAAAAGGTTGTGTAAGCTAAAATAATTGCTGCAACAATAGAAATGCAAAATGCCATCCAATCCAATATTACAAAACTTTCGAGGGAAGTTAAGAAAAGGTTTACGCACTACAAAGTAGGGAGACAATGGTTCTTCCTCATACTTTTGATTCACTATGTCGAGTGCAGTGTAACCACTCTTGTCAGCTATGTTGATTAAATGCACCAAACATCTCACAACACCCGCTTGAGCATTTTCAACAGCATAGTGGAGAGCAGTTTTACCATTTTCATCTCTCATTTCAAGACAATCTTTGCAAACCTGAGTATGCAATTCACAACATCTACATGTCCACGTTGTGCTGCTAAGTGGAGTGGAGTCTATTGTTTTACTTTTTCCTGCTTAAACGAAGAAGAAGTATCACACTTCAAAGCTTCTCAACAATAATCTTCTTACACCCACGTAACGTAGCCACATGCAATGGCGTGTTCCCCAAAACGTTATCTTCTCGTTTGCAAAGCTGAGGAGATTTTTCCATAAGTTCTGCAGCTACTTCTGCACGAAAGAATACATACAACAATGGATGAGAGAAAAGTCTTTAAACGAGAATTTAGGCATACTACAAACAAAAAGCTCAAAATTCTTTTCTAAGTTGTAATCAATAGGTACCATCTTTGTGATAGAACAAGGCGTGGTGCAAACATATCTGACCATCGGATCTTGTGTAGCTCAGAGGATCAATGACTGCCAATAACTGTTTGAGTGCATTGAGACGCCCACCGGCAGATGCTGTGGAGACTCGCCATTGCTGTTACAATTAATGCTAGAGTGTTCTGCATTAGCTTCAATTAACATTTGCACAATTTTGGTATGATCTCCTTTCACCGCCTCGTGCAATGCTGTGTTCCCCTCTTCATTCTGAGCTCTCAACAAATGATGCATTCGGTCTTCATTCGTAGCTTCTTCATCTGATGAGTTGAAGAAGGCTTTCCACGAATTCTCTACAACCATGAAATGAAAGACAGATATATGTAAAGCAGTGTTTCCTCCATAGAAAACTAGTGCGAGAACGTCAACATTCTCCTACTTCTGCATGTCCTGGACAATGTTGCAATGTCGCCCGACGCAGCAGCTTTGTAGAGCTCTGTGGTCATTCTTTCCATTCAGACTATTCAGAAGTATGGCCAAGCTGATTTATGGGCAATGTTAAAAAAGCCTCAACTAATATCAGATAATCCATTTCTGTGTCCCAGCCACATTAAAAAAAACAGATGATTTAAACATTTTCTTTGTTTTCCAAGACGAGGTTGAACTAGAGAGAACCTTCTCTTGTAATCATTGACTAGTGTCATAAAAAATTAAAAAGTAATCTTATAAAATATTATTATCACTTTACTTTTCTTGCCCGTAAATAAGCTTAGCTTAGCTTTAGAGAGTGTAATTGAGAATGGAAATAATAAGCTTTGATAAGTTGAACGAAGCAGCTGCTTCGGGTGACAGTGCAACACAGAACGACGTGGGTCCGATACACTGCTTTAATATTTCTTCTTATTGTGGTCATCTTGTAGGGCCCATTTGCCGTTGCACCAAAAGCCATGACTGTTAGTGAGCATGGAACACCACATAATTAACCACCTGTGGGCAGGGGAGTGCGTCGCATCACCCAACAATCTCCCCCTCGACGCGCATACCAGGTGCTTACGCGGGTCGGGAAGGCACTGGGGAGATTTGAACCCATGACCAAGCCAAAACCAGGCTCTGATACCAATTGTAGGGCCCATTTGCCGTTGCACCAAAAGCCATGACTGTTAGTGAACATGGAACACCACATAATTAACCACCTATGGGTAGGGGAGCGCGTCGCATCACCCAACACATCTCACCTTCGGCAAAGAGCTTCTTCAAAGTGTGAATCATCAATCAATTGAAGAAGTAATGAGTGACAAACCAAAAAAAAAGAAAAAAGGATAGAATGTTGAGAGCTCATAATAAAGAGAAGAACGTTGATCTGCATGGGGCTGTGAGAGGAGACCATGGCCAAACAATGCAAAAATTAATTACGGCTAATGCATTGACGTTCTTGCAAATTTTATGGTCCAAAAAAAAATGTCATTGTAGGAGTCGATGCGACAAACCAGACAAGAAAAACATCATAATTCATTTTCATCCATAATTGGTTGAATAAATAGCATACAAGTATCAAAAGAGGGGTGACCTAACCATCTAAATATGTGATCATGTGAGCATACAACCATATCATGTTGATTATAAAGAATGCACAATGTAAACACATGAATTAAAGATGACAGTGTTCAATAATAATGTTTGAGTGATCAAAACCATTGATCCATGTTTTCATTAATAATTGGTTGAATAAATAGCATATACGTATCAAAAGAGGGGTGATCTAATTATGTAATCATGTGAACATACAATCATATCATGTTGATTATAAAGAATGCACAATGTAAACACATGAATTAAAGACAACAATGTTCAATAATAATGTTTGAGTGATCAAAACCATTGATCCACTCTTCTATAGCGAACACCCAAAACAATGTAAGGATAATTACATTAATCTAGATAAAGATATTGAACTTATCAAAAACAATGGACCATTATGTACTAAGTGACAAAAGTGGGTAACTTCTTCTCTATACATTGCTAAATTTGGGAGGAAAAATCTTAAAAGTTTCCAAAAGGACAAGTAAAGAGAAATATTTGAACACAATTTAGGCCTTGCCTAATGGTAGCCATAAATAAGCGTATAAGATCTCTGATTTGTTGATGTTATAGTTTTAGGAGGTTTCTTTCATGACCAATGAAGAGATAGAAGTTACGAAAATGAGGCAACCTTTCATTTTAGAAATCAGATGACTCTTCATATTCCTCAATTGATCGACTCCAAAGGAAAAAAAGAAGAAAAAAAAGGTCATCACTTGAACACATAATAGAAGAACCAAAGCATCATGACTCTTCAATGACAACAGAGATGAAGGGTCATGCTGAGAATAAATCTATCAAGGAGGAATTATTATGGGTTAGATTGAATGGTCATGTGTTTGACCTAATTGTAATTTAGACTTCTGTATTTTCATAATAAAAGAGATATTTTTTGGTGTGGCTGGTTTTTTTCCCTCAAGTTGGAGGGGTTTCCCAAGATAAATGTTGTGTCTTATTGTTCCTTTTATGATGTTTTGTTTCTTATTTTATTCCTAGTATTAAAACATTAACATGGTATCAGAGCGGGTTTTTGCAAGATCAAGAACCAAATTTTTTTAAGCAGGATTCTTCTCGAGTGAAAGTTTGTGATTTCAAAATTGTGGAATTGGCCTATTTCTTTTGAGTCGTGGTTTCCCGTCATTCGATTTTCTCTCAATCAAAGTCTGGAGGAAAGATTTTTTTTATCATTTAATATATATTTTTTATTCAAATCCATGTATTATCTTTTCTTGGTTGTATGTTCCTCTTTCTCTATGTGTTGACGACATCTGCAAAAGTATTTTGAATTAATTTATATTATTTGAGTATTGTTGGACAAAATATCATGGGTCCCCAATTCTTCACTTGAAGATTTACCTATGGGGACTTTCTTATCTCTGATAGTAACGCGCTAATGAGTGTTTCCTTCTACCTATTTTGTATCACTTATTTTGGGCATGGTCTCTATAATCATTGGTAGATGCAAGTATTTGCAGAACAAATAATTTTTAGTCTAGATATTTCTTACTATTATTTCTATCAATTTGAGTTAACTATGTCAAGTCATTTTTCACATAGAAATACTAGTTATCACATGGATGAGATTGTTTTTTATTATCGTGTGATTTTGGGCATGGTCTCTATAATCATTGGTAGATGCAAGTATTTGTAGAACAAATAATTTTTAGTCTAGATATTTCTTACTATTATTTCTATCAGTTTGAGTTAACTATGTCAAGTCATTTTTCACATAGAAATACTAGTTATCACATGGATGAGATTGTTTTTTATTATTGTGTGATCTTGGTTAATGGTATTGTGTAGCTTGTTGAATGAGTTTTCTCTTTTTTGTGCATGATTCCTCCTCACTTCGGGCCATACTGGGCATCTATGAGAGAAAGCCTTATTGTTTTAGAGCTATAATTCATCTATCTACATCTCGTGAGTGTCATTTTTGAAGGATTTGAAGCTTTCATTGAAATATTCCTATGGACAGATGTGTAACATTTAATTTGTGAGCATAAATAAAGAAAGAAACATCTGAGATTGAGGTGTTTTCAAGTTACTGGGAGTTAAAGATTTAATAGTCTATATCTCTATTGTCGCTATGGAAGTAGTAGTCTGTTGAAATATTATAGAAGCTTTCTTTCTTCCCTGCTGGACTTCCAAAAGAAATACATTAAAAGGGTTGGATTTTGTGTGCTATTTTTGTTGAGTAGATTTCATTTTTGGAAGGGTTGTGAGTTTTCTTTGGCTTGTGGTTGTTGTGCAAATATCGAGTTGAGAAGAATCTAATATATTGGTGGATTCTAAATACTTATTTACGGTTCATGCCTTATGTTATCCTAGTCATATTAGTCCAGGTTATTCCCAATCTCTATAGGATTTCAGAGTATTGAAGACTTAGTTTGACTAAATAAGGAATGATCGAGATGTTATGGCTAATTTCCTATGTGTGCGTTACAAATTTAGTGTTGTGACCTTCATTGATAATCCTAAAAGGACCATTTTTGTCATTAGTATACAAGGAAACATTTTTTGGATTGTCGGTAACACGATCACCGAGTGATAGCATTCAGTCAAGCACAATGGACACCAAAACATACAAGTACAATGGTCACCAAAAATGTTAGTGCAAGTGAACACCAAAATCAGACTATCACCAACAAACAATTTATAGAGTAAACTGAGAACATTTTTTACAAAGTAAACCGATAGATAGTTCAGAGACATCACCAAGCACAGACTACTGAGAGACATTTTTATTTATAAGAAATGTGGATCTGAGTTACACGTCAAATAAAACCCTTCAGTTTTATAATTAGCTTTATGCTTAGCTGTAAAACCATTTCTTGATGAATAAGTAAAGCATATGTAATTGTTTTAATCAGTCTAACTGATTGTAAACATGCAAAGTAGGAGATCAAGGTCAAGTTGTAAACCTTTGATCATAGAATTTTTATTGTAAAGCGTGAAACCTAATTAGGTCAATGCATTGTATAAATAGATGTAGTAATCAATCAAAACATGATGATTGTAGCCGCAGTAGACATCTATGGATCAGACAGAGAGTTTCATGCAGAAGGACACAAAAGACAAAATTTAGTTATGAAGAACAAGATTCAAGGCTACCAAGCAGAACAAAGGTATTAATCAATCACTATAGGTGATACATATACATTGTGAACTTATAGGATCTAAATTTAGCAATTCAGGATTGCATACTATCAGGTCAACAAGTATTTTTTACTACTCTCAAAGAATTGTAGCAAATAGAAGAAATCCTTTAAGAAGGTGGACTTAACTGTCTTTTTGTAAATCTCTTAACCGAGTGCACACTTAATAGTGTTGCTAAATCTCTTAACTGAGTAGATCTAACTAGTCTAAAATGTTACTCCTAACAGGATAAGATCATTAGAAGTGATCACACTTGTAGCCTTAACTAACACCTTCCATTTTGCAGATAGTGAAGTTTTGTGGGTTTCATCCCCACCACAGTTTTTACCTTCTAACAGGGTTTTCTGCGTTACCAATTCTTGTATCATGTGTAACTACTTTTCATGAATGTTTCTATGCATGTTTACATACAATTAAGTTTATGATTTGATATTACATGCATAAGGTAGAAAGGCATCAATGGTCGGTAATGCAAGAAGAAATTACTAAGGGTTAATTGATAAAAAGTTATAAGGGTACTAATTCACCCCTCCCCTCTTAGTACACACCATTCTATTATTCCAACAATTGGTCTCAGAGATAGATCTCTTATTTGGAAAATTTTAAATCACTTGAGAGAAAATATCATACAATGGAAAGGTATAAGCTTGATAAGAATATTGAAAATTAGAATTTGCAGATACAGATCTTCTATGAGCAATACAAAGAAGAAAGAATCAAGATGACAGAGCTACTGGATGAAATAAAAGTTATGGCATCTAACTGCAATGAAACAAACTATCATGAAGAAGAGATACCTGATTTGTTTGAGTCATCAGGATCTACATTTAGCATTACATCAGACACATCTAAAGGAAGCATCACAAGTCTTAATGAAATCAATCAACATCTGACAAAAAAATTAAAGGTATTGTAGATCGGTCAAGAGACACAGATGGTGAGGATGATTGATGTTATGAATAATTCTAGACAACCTGAACAAGAAATAACATTAGCTATTGATGACAGGAGGAAGATCACTGAAAAGCTATAAGAGAGAGAAACTAAAATACAAAGATTTACTGAACATCATCATGAAATCACCAATCAAATAGTTATTATGATTCATGAGGCCAACCAAGTGAACATAGAACTCAATGGGAAATCGGAAGCTATTAGTGAATTAAGAGAAGAAAATGAAAAAATAAAGCATGAAGTAAGGATTCAGCAACAACATAATGATATGATCAAGAAAACTGAAGAGAGTATAAAAAGAATGGATGATTTTCTGAATGGGCAAAGGAGACTCAACAACAATACCAGTCTAGGGTATACTGAGCATGGAGAATCATCAAACTGAGTTGATCAAAAATATGTCTACACAAATCCAAGACCAAAGAAGAAGTCATGCAATCGCTATGGAAAATCATGTTGGAATAATGATACATTTGGCATCAGTGAATGCACTTAGTGAAAACACTTATTCGGTTTTGAATGCTTACCGAGCTCATCACTTAGCCCATAGCCTATACCGAGCATTCAGTAAAGCTCACCGATCAAACACTTCAAACTGAGCAGTAAGGCAGTCACCGAGCATATGAGAAGAACAACAGTTACCGAGCAGACGGTAGTCACCGAGTCATCAGTTGAAGATAACCGAGAAGTCAGTTACTACCGAGTCACCAGTGGTTACCGAGTG
>MU224293.1:1126762-1138495 GCA_018584345.1 Thuja plicata | reverse complement strand
AAGTGATCATTGTAAGCCTTAACCGGCCAACTTTATACTGCAGTACCAAAGTTTTGTGGGTACCATCCCCACCCCAGTTTTACTTTCTATTTGGAAGGTTTCTGGGTTACCAAATCTTTGTGTTATGCGTTATGAATGATTACATTTTCATGGTTGCAGTAGATTAGATGTATGAATGGTTAAAGAATATAAAAGTGCAGAAATGTTTTAAAGTTTGCAGAGTTACTGATTCACCCCTCCCCTCTCAGTAACTTGGTTAATCCTGAATATTTCCAACAAATCAGGCCACACTTCAAATATTTGCAGGGCAAAGCTAAAGGTATTCCTAATCCACATCTACATTCATAGGTAAATTTTATAATTGTAACAAGCATGGACACAAAGCACATGAATGCAGACCTAAGGTGAACCAACCAAAGAAGGATTCCTACATGGAAAAATATTGTTCTACTCGCAAAATGCATGCACACACATCTCATGAATTCAGGAAAAAGAAAAAGCAAGCATGGAATCTAAAAGGACAAGAAAATGCTTATCAACCAAGAAGAGTCGGTAACTCATATGTTTGGGATTACAACACATGGGTAAACTGCACAACATATGATAGATATGGACACATAGTTTCAAACTACATGAGGAAATGGATATGAAGGTCAAGGAATTGGACTAACTCTAGAATGGCATGCTTACACTATCATAAGGTCAGTCACCTAAGTAAGGACTGCAAAGACCAAGTGACAGAGTCAAGCACTTTTGCTAATGGGAACACAATTGAATATATCAGGAGAATGAGAAATCAAATGTGGAGGAAAGCTACAAGAAAAGATGATGCTGGACCAAGCACCACAATTGGTGACACCTCATCAAATGGATTTGGTGATATCACCACCCACACCTAAGCAATACAAGGAAGTACAGAACTGCACTATACAAAGTTATATTTTACATCAGTTCCAACATTCATTGATAATATGCCAAATTAGCATGAATGAAGATGTACTATGGTATTACTAGTTATGAATTTGTGAATTCAACCCCTTCAGACAATACGCACCAAGAATCATCGGTGTACATATAAAAACCAAGTTGTTAACATAAACCAAGCATTATTGGTAAACATGAAAAAGATAATGAACTCTTTGCTACATACTGAGCACCGTCGGTATAATTCCTAAGCATCATTGTTACTGAGTGGTAGCTAAAGCATTAATTGCACCACTTAGGTCATTTTCTATATATAGGGAATTGAAGTGCTCATTCACTCACAAAGAAAAAATAAGAAAATAACAGAGTGAAGTAGAGCGACCGAAAGTGACAAGTTTGCAAATTGATCTATTTCAAACAGATTTCAATAGATTCCTAGCATGTACAGTGAAGATCACATAAGTACCAAGAATTTCCAACCTCACAGTTCATTACAGGGAAAGCCCTAATTTCATGAAATATGGCAACCGCATCGCAAGTCTCCAAGATAAATAATCTGAAAGAGAAAAAGGTCAACCTAACCAAGAACTCTACTTGTGAAGAGCCCAAGTATAAATTTTTCCTTGAGGTTGCTTCACAACCTGACAACCAAGGAGCATTCTCAACTATACCTCCTAGGGTTTGCTAGTTGAAGATGTCAGAGCATATATCCACTACAAATTTGTAGAGATTGTAGATCTTGAGGTTGAAGAGGCTTATAATAAGCTGTGCACAAATGGAAACCTCAAAGATGAAAACAAACACATTGAGGTGAAAGGGTTAACAAATACCCTAATGTTTCCAAAAGAGTTCAAGACCGAGTGTATTTGGATAGTACTCAGCTGAGTGCATGATAAAAAAATGTGGTTGGATGAACCAAACCCAATCACTAAGGATGTGATTAACGCAGTAACCAGTTATCATGTAAATGACAAGGCGAAAGCCCTAAAACATCCTTCTCACCCTGAGATTGAAAAGATGACAAGTGCAGTATGGGACCATAGAGGTTTAAAAGTTAACTTTTGTTAGTAATAATTGAGAGGGGGGTGAATCAGTAGCCTCAAAATAGTCCAATAATCAACCCAAAAACTTAGTACCACAATATTAAGCCTCTAGTTATCTTCAATCCTATAAGATGGATGCCTCCAAATACTATTATCAAATTACTACTGCTCAGAATGCTTTGTTAAACCTTATACTATATGTTTACCAAATAGCAGTCTGTTAATTTACCAAAAGACAGTAAATTATCTAGATTATACCGATCAATCCAGTTAATCTATGTGTAATACAAAACACTAAAGTAATGAATCATAAACACATTGACACATGTATTTTTAACATTGAAAACCTATTAAGGGAAAAACCACTTGGGACCGGTAACCCAAAATTTTCACTCTTCTGAAGTGAGCTCGGTGAAGAGCCAACCCTGTTAAAGGCTACAAACACACTGTTAGGTGTGACCTTGTTAGAGGATTTAAAATTTTAGTCGATCACTTGATATCGGGCATCTCTATGCTACCTTCCTTGATCAAACACTTACTTATTCTGTCAATAGGTATCTGGCATCTCATGCTATCTTTTTGATCAAAATTTTTGATACTCCTTGGGATGTATCTCAATATAGAAACAATCTTTAAATCCCACTCGGTTAAGAGACTTTCTGAATCAATGGTTAAACTAAAATAGTATGATCTGTTCACATATACAACTTATACTTGCATATTTATAGATCTATTATAATCTCATAAAACTATTCTAATTATTATATCTCTTTTTATACCTTTTCTCCACTTTGATTATGCTTGGTGATGTTGTTCTTTGTTTCTCGATGTCCATAGAAAACTTTATCTCTTTCCTCAACTTGATTGATGAGGACCATATGAAGTTTCTCTTCAGCATCCTCTTTTCATTAATTCACCCACCTTAATTCGTAATGAATTAAGTTGTCTCTTTATAGACATTATATCACCGTTGTTAGGTTCTTGATTTTATTGAACTTGGCGTGATCCACAATTCTCGCCAATTAGATTTAAAGAAAAACTCATGTTTTATCTCACAAAGATCTTCTTGCCAACTGGACAAAACAACTTTAAATCCTTTACTTATATCTTGCTTTATCTTGTTGATGAAAACAAAGATAACTACCAGTTAAGTCCATATTTAGCTCTGCCAACTAGATATTTTTTCATTTCTGAACTCAAGTTAATTTCAGTGTTTAACTCTTTGATATCTTCGGTCAACACTCCAGTTCTCCTTGGGCTTCTCCATCGGTTTACACTATGTTTCTGGTCATCAGTTATGCTCGTGATTCTGCTCTTCAGTGTTCTTGCTTGGGCATCACTGTGACTTGACTTTCGGTGATCTTTTTTTGTTAGTTTCCACTGAACATTGGTGTTTGAAGTCATAGTGTGAATGCTTGTCTTTTATGCATTACTGAAAGCATAATCTTTCTCTCTCCAATTCTCTTAAGTCTTTGACACTTTGATTATATTATATTATATCAAGTTAACATCAATGACCATACAATCCATTAACTGATTTAATGTCTTGCATTATCCTTCTGTATTTTGGTGATCAACTTAACATCTTCAAACATTCAATCAGTTACATGTCATCAATCTCTCCCTTTGGCATTGATGGCAACATACTACATTATCATACTATACTATCACTAATACAATATGAAATAAAACAATTTCATCAAGCTTTCCTAATGTAACTATACAAATGTCTGGCTTTCAGTAAACTCAAAATTAGCTTAGATTTGTTTCATACAGAATGGTTGTCTTCAATCTTCAATCCCTTCACTGGATAGATGTATCATCTGATATCTCTTTTTTGATATGTTCTCTGCCATGACTGTTCCTCTTCTTGATAATCTCTTTTTCCTTTGACAACAATCTTTCTCTTTTTCTGAACTCTCTCCCTTTGTTACTTCTCCCCCTGAGATGGATCTTTCATATGTAATCAATTTCTCTCCCTTAGAATATTGATTAACTCTTCCTTCTAATTTTTAGGAACTTCACTTTATGGATAATGATATAATCTTTTCTGATCAATGAGATAATCTCTCCCTTTTTGATTAAATGAGATAATCTCTTCCTTTATATGATAGTGAGATCATCTCTCCCTTTGACAACAATGGCAAACAAAAATCATTTATATCATGTTTCATCCCTTTACATAATATATTTCTTGAATTTCCCTATCCATTAGCAAACCGATGTCATTGGTTTTTGGTGCAGATTTGTACCTTGAACATGTGTACAAATGTATCTGTTGCTATCTATCTTAGTGTTTGCATCAACATGAATGATCTTTAGATTTGGTATAGGCTGATGCAACCTCCAAGTCAGCTTACTGACTGATAGGCAAGGGTTGGATCCCTAGTCTCTATCTCAAGTACTCAAATGTATCTTTTGGTAATGTCTTGGTGAATATGTCAGCTAATTTTTCCTTTGATTGAACATATTCCGGTGTCACTTCCTTTTCTTGCACTTGTTCTCTCAGATAGTGATACTTGATAGAAATATGCTTAGTCTTAGCATGCATGACTGGATTTTTAGAAATATTTATTGCACTAGTATTATCACAATAGATAATTACTGGTTCAAGGATCTTCATATTCATACCTTCCAGTAATTGTTTCATCCATGCAAAATTGGAGCAATTTGCAATAGCAGCCACATACTCAGCTTCTATAATACACTGAGAGATGCATACTTGCTTCTTGCTAATCCATGTGACAAGTCTGTCACCCATGAAGAATGCTCCTCTAGTTGTGCTCTTTTGTTCATCAATGTTTCCAACCCAATCAACATCTGTAAAGAATTGTAGCTCAAATTTTCCTTCTCTTTTATACCATAAGCCATAGTTCTCAGTGTTCTTTAGATATCTCAGAATTCTCTTGACAACAGTCATATGTGATTCTTTGGTATTAGCATAGAATCTTTCAACTATTCCAATTGCATGTGCTATATCTGGTCTAGTGTGAACAACATACATCATTTTTCCAATTATTAATCTATATAAGGTCTAATTTACCTCATTGTATTTGTCTTCTTTTGTAAGCTTACATCTGGTAGCCATAGGTATTCCAATTGGTTTGGAATCTTCCATCTTGAATATCTTCAGCATTTCCTTGATGTATTTGGACTGAGTGATGTATATGCATGCATCTTGTTGAATAATCTGTACACCAAGAAAGAATTTGATCTCCCCAAACATAGACATTTCAAATTCCTTGCTCATTTCATTAGAAAAGGATTTGCATAACAATTCATTTCCCCCCAAAAATGATATCATCAAAGAAAATTTTAGCAATCATAATATTACCATCAATATCTTCTTTTAAGTACAGATTTCTATTTTCACTTGTTCTAACAAATTTTATGCTAATGAGATATGAGTGAAGTCTTTCATACAAGGCTCTAGGTGCTTGTTTCAATCCATCCAAGGCTTTATGTAGTCTATATACCATGTTTCTCTTGTCTGGATCAACAAACCCTTCTAGTTGTTCAATGTATACCTCTTCTTCTAGTATTCCATTTAGGAATGCAGATTTGACATCCATCTGGTATACCTTGAATCCTTTAAATGCAACATAAGCAAGTAGTATTCTAACTCCTTCTAGTCTAGAAATGGGTGCAAAGTTTTATCCATAATCAATGCCTTCTTCTTGTGCATATCCCTTGCATACTAACCTTTCTTTATTTCTTGTGACTTCTCCAATCTCATTCAGCTTGTTTCTGAATATCCATTTGGTACTGATGACATTATTGTCATCTGATTTTGGTAGTGTACACACCTAAAAATGGTTCATTGCCTATGCCCCCTTTTTAACATGTCTTCTATATTGTGTGTTTGATCTTTATCATTCACTAATATTGTGTCATTCTTCCATGTCATCAATTACTAACATTTCTCTCATTTTGGCCAAATTGATCATCTTCCTAAATCAGTCCAACCAAGTCCTAATCTTCCTCAATCAATCCAGGATCATTCCAAACTCATTTTATTCCAAACTTGTATCAATGTATTATCAATTTCTCTTTCAATCAATCCTCTGGCATTGTGCAAGTTCATCAATGCCTCATCATCATTTTATTCCTCCAATAGCATTGTCAAAGTTCATCAATGATATTTCATCATCAATCATCATTTTGAGAGCATTGTCAAAATTCATTGATGCCTCACTGTCACTTTCACATTTTAGGAGCATTTTCCAAGTTCATCAATGTCTCCCTGTCTTTATTTATCCTCTGGCGTCATCCAAGTTCATTGATGCCATTATATCATTTCCAATCATTATTGCGAGAGTATTGTCAAAGCTCATCTATGCCTCATGATTTCCTAAACTATTCTAGAATCTTCGAAATTGATCCTAATCCTTATCAATATTATCAAAATCAATTCAATTCAACATTAATATCTTCAATATGATCGATAATTCACTAACCTACCCTCTTGGGATGAATAACCTATAGTTTATCCCTATGTCCTAATTGAATAAATAAATTGACTTTATTTATTCCCTTTTTCCTAAGTCTTCACAATTAATTAATTTTTAATTAATTAACTGCCTAATTCCAATTTATGGGATTTTATAATTTCATAAATACTAATTTTGATTTGTGAGGAATATTAATTTATTTATTGAATTAAATCCTCCTAATCTCACCTAATTGCCATATCCCTTAATTGAGGATTCACATCCCTATTAAGGTGCTTCTTCAATATCTTCAATATCTCTTCATTCATTATCCCCCTAATTGTGCTTCCAAATATCCTACCTACCTTTCCCTTCATTATGCATTGAATTTTTGCATAATGATTCACCTAATTGCTTCTCATTTTTTATAAATTGAGATGCTTTCCTCTCTTTCAATTTTAAGAACCACTATCTCCTTGTCTTCTCTTATCAATTTGAGATTTTGATTTCTTTGTGCAATTTTGTTAAATTGTCAATTCATTTGAAGGGAGTTCTTGTGTTTTTCTTGCATTACATTTGTGAATTCCTATTCCAATGGCTCTAATGTTAGATTAGATAGGTTAGCATATTGTTTAGGGTTTATGGTTACCTAGATATGCTTTTCATGCCTTTTCTGGTCTTACATTTGGTGAACCCTATGTGAAACATCCCTAACTGACTACATTTTTGTGTTTTATGCATTTTGCAGGCTCTAGAAGAGTTTTGCGCACTTGGTTATAGGTTCTACGTAGGTGGTTACAGGTTCTACGTAGGTGGTCATACCACATGTGCTTGCTGCGTAGGCGGTCACACATTCTGTGCAGGTGGTCACAGATTCTGTGCAGGTGGTTAAGTCTTGCATAGTTACGATTCAGACCTACACAGTTGGCACTCAGATCTGTGCAGTTGGCTTCTTAGCTATGTAGTTGGTTAAATAGGATCCATTTTTTAGGGTTTAGGATCTATATCTGCAACTTTAGGAACCATTTATGTATTTCATTCTTTTTTTTTTGGTTTTCATCTTTTATAAGGTTAAAATAGATCCTAAATAATGTAAATGAACCCTAACCTAGTTAATGAACCTCACATTTCAATTTTCAAAGCCTAAAATGAACCCTCACATCTGATTTGGGCTCTTAAAATGAACTTCACCTAGTTTAGGGTTACATGCAATCAAGGTTTTTCTGATTTCAATCAAAGTCACAATCGAGCCTAACTAGAGGTTCAAATGGAATACATTTTTCAAAATCAAGTTTCTTAAGTTGGTAAGGATCTAAAAATGAACATGCACACTTGATTTGGTGATCTAAAATGAACATTCAAATAGTTTAGGATCAAGTACAAATCTACATAGTTAGATTGTTTCAAAATCATTCAAAATCTGCACATAGACTAATTAGGAATTCTAAATTGGATTTGTTCTTTCCAAATCTTTCTAAGATGACATAAATTAATCCTAAAATACATGATATTAACTCTTGGATGCCAAGTTTGATCATACATAGTCAATTTTGCAAGTTTTTGATATATTTTTGAAGTCCTAAACAAGAGTTGTGCAGGTGGTCATACCAAGTGCACTTGTTGTGCAGGCGGTCATACTAAGTGCACTTGTTGCGCAGGTGGTCATACATTATGTGCAAGTGATCATACCACCTGTGCTTGCTGCGCGGGTGGTCACACATTCTATGTAGGTGGTCATACCACCTGTGCTTACTGTGCGGGTGGTCACACATTCTGCGCAGGTGATCATACCACCTACACTTGCTGCATGGGTGGTCACACATTATGTGCAGGTGGTAACATTGCATTTTTTGAGGGTTTCTTTACTTTTTTCATTCCTATTCTTATTTTTGCACTTGATATGTAATTTTTATGTGTTACTAATGATTTGTGCAGCATTTTGGCAATCATGGGATGAAGAATGAATCATAAAACTACTAACAATTTTGATGTATGATGTTTGTAGAAGACCTTTTGTTTTCTAAAACTTTCATGTGTGTTTTTAGTAGTTATAAAATACTTCATTTGGATGCTTTGAAATAAATCATTTCATTCATGTGTCTGAAGTGTCTTCTAGTTTTTGAAAACCCTAGGAAATGTATGGACGTATCCTCTCCCCTCACCTTTGTGGATCTTGGGTGTAGGAGAAATCCATGTAAATCCTTTAGTGTGGCTACCTCCCAAGTGCTTTAATAGAGCCAGTGAGAGAGTATTTCCCAACCGGTAACAGGCTAAAGTCAAGCCCATCCAAACCGGTATAGAAAATATGTCATTGTGATTAATCTCACAATGAACAAGTGTTGAATGTGTTATACCGGGAAGAAGATATCCCTCAGCACCCTTGTGGTGCGTAAAAACCTACAGAATGTAACTTCTTTAGGCTGGGAGGCCTCCATAACAGAGCTAATCTTCTACACATATAACCACCCAAATGGATGCCTTTACTAAACACCATGTGGTAGTATCCAAAAACCTTCTATCTATTGGCGGGGAAGGTCGGAGACTAACTAAGATGCCCCACACTTTTGTGGCTATTACTCAAGAAAATAGTCCCTTGGGAAGTGATGACCCTTGGGATTTGAAGCTTGGAGTTCCTAAGAAGTGAGTGCACTGTAAGGAGGAGCCTGTGCCTCTAAGCTTCTAGGTTGTCTGCTATTAGTAAGCACGACAAAACTTCGATTCAAGTGGGGGTTCAATCGATACTGTCCTTGCTATCCTTAGGATGTGGTGTGTTTATTCCTTTTTACAATAGCCATTCTTAATTATGTGTCTTGTATGAGTGTTTCAAACTTTAATAAAAAAATGGCAAAATCTTAAAAACACTCTTTTTAAGAACACTTTTTCCAAACCATCTTCAAAAATAATCAAATGGTCAAAACACACCTTGTCTTTGAGTAAACATATGGAACCTTAAAATTTTCACTTGAAACCTCTTGGCATGCTTGATAGTCTTCATCTTGCATATTCATGTCCTAATCTCCTTGCATTTGTATTTCAAAGAGTCCCTTGCATTTTAGGCCTTATCATAATCCTCATTATAGTCCATCTTGCATGGGTCCTAAACATAGTCCTCTTGCATACATAGCTCATTTTAGATCCTCCTTAAAAATTTGCAAACAATCCTAGAAAGTATCCAAATCATAGAACATTTCTTTATGGTGCTCAAAATAGGATCTTGACTTGGTCCCCTTTGTCCCAAAAATTTCAAACCCCTCCCCTTATCAATTTTCCACATTCCACCTTTGTCATGATGGATTTGACCTAATCCCTTTTATCAAACTTGTCCCTTATCCCTCAATATTTTTTTTTCAAGTCAATATTCTTTTTCAACCTCATGAGGTTATGCTCTTAGGTTTGCCTCCTTTCCAAAGATTTATTTTCAAAAGTCCAAAAAACCCAAAAACATAGTTGCATAAGCCTTAGATTGCATTTTGCATAAGCTCCTTGCATTTCAAAAATTGTATTTCCAAAAATCCAAAAAAAATCTTACATTTGCATATAGTCATCATGTCGATCTTCACTAGGTTCCAAGCATCCAAAAGGCAACAAGAAACTTATCAACCCATGTTTCCATCACAAGGAAAATCACAATTACCTTTTGATCCAAGACAAGGTGTACCTTTGCAACAACAAGATTTTGAGCCAAGACAAATGACATCAACACAACCAAGCAATCAGTTACATCAAATCCATGCACACATGATTCAAAAGTTGCAAAAAAAATTGGACAAAGAAAAGAAGAGCTTGGAAGAGAGCGTAGAAAATATTCTAAAGAGTAGAAAGGAGATGGCCAAACTCCTTGGATGTCCAAGTGAATCTTTTGGTGAAATTGGCACACAATCTCTCATTGAGAAATCAAAGATACCAAAACTTATTTTGCAACTCAATGAGGCAAATGAAAAATTTAACAAATCCCAAATCAATCATGTGCAAGAGCCAACATTTTTCAACCAATTACCAGATTATGGTCAATTCAATCAAGTTTCCAATCAGTCTCCATGTACTCAAATTTTAAATCAATCATTCAACCAAATTCCCAAACAAATCCTTCAACTAGAGTGTGGCATAATTCAACTAGGGCCACCACCAAATTATGAACCAATCTTCATTCAAATGCAACCAAGGGATCTTCAAACAATTTCAAAACCTCTTGTGCCAATCATGCGAACAAGACAATCAATGTCAAGATCACAAACAATAACATTGCATGAGGGACCTTTTGTGTCCTCCAATTCACCACCATGGTCTTATCAAACAAAGACAAGTTCAAGTGTGCCACCTTTTGAACATCGCTCAAGCATAAGAAATGAAAAACCTATTGTGGAACATTTTAAATCACCAAATTCTTTCCAACCTATAAATAATAATGTGGTATCACTAGCAAGATCAACCAAGCAATGAAAGTTCAAATCTAAAACTTTGAAATGTTTTTGCCAAAAAATGGATCCTATAAATGAAGAGGATGAAACAAATAATTCACCCATGTCGAGCAATGGCTCATCCCAACAAAATCACATGGATGATATACCTACTTCCTCTCAAGAAATTAACCTTCAATAAACATCCATGTTTCCTTCCATTCCTTCATCCCTACAAACTTCACAAGAGCAATTTCCCCATCCCCATCAAGTGATTATTCTAGCAAAGCAACCTTCCAATGGCTATCCACAGAAGAAATCCAAGCTAGTCCTATCCATAGCCCAAGTTCCTTTAAACAAATTCCATCATCTCCTCCAATTTCAATCAAGCCTATTCATGAGAGTCTCATCCAAAGTCCATCTCTCTTGTGTCCAAACATTGACCCCTTTCAAGAATCCCCCTTGCATGTTCAAAGTTGTATCCCATGTCAAGAGGATGATAAAAAGCACAAAGAAACATGTTCTAAATCAAACCAAGATGAATATCCCTTTAATGACCAATTATATCCTATTTTTGACCAAGATACCATTTCCCTTGAGCCTCATGATGATCCCACTCTCCTTGTCCCCCCTATCCAAAATGATCCTTTTATGCCTCAAGAGCGAAATGTTCTTCCAAATCCCATTGATCTTCCACTGCCTAAGAAAGATCATGATCTCCCTTCCATGTCTTCCCAAGATCCCTTTCCAATTCAATATCAAGGTGTCCCTTCACCTTCATGTCCTCCAAAAGATCCCATCATCCCTTTGGATCCCCCAAAAGATCCCATTATTCCTCCAGATCCTCCTCAAGATCCATCCATCCATTCTTCCCCTTGTCCTAATCCTTCAAATCCCCCTTGTGATCCAAGCACATCTATGCAAGTTGTTCATGAACCC
>MU224293.1:1107323-1122075 GCA_018584345.1 Thuja plicata | reverse complement strand
CAATATATAACATTGACTACCAAAGATTCTAAAGTAACTTACATTGGGTGTATGACCATACCAAAGCTCATAGCGTGTCTTCTTTGTGCCCTTCTTCAATTGTACTCTTTTTAATGTGTAGACAGCAGTACTGACAGCTTCCCTCCAAAAATTTTGAGTGATGCTTTTCTCAATCATCAATGTTCTTGCACAGTCAACAATTGATCTGTTTCTCCTTTCAGCAATTCCATTTTTGTTGTGGTATTCTCATTGCAGAAACCTGTCTTTTAATTCCATGCTCATTGCAATAGTTAGTGAATTCTTCTGAAGTAAATTCCCCTCCTCTATCTGACCTTAATCATTTCAATTTCTTTTCACTTTGTTTTTCAATCATAGCCTTATACCATTTAAACATCTTAAATGCTTTTGATTTATCTTTTAAGAACATGACTGTCATCATTCTAAAATAATCATCAGCAAAGATAATGAAATACCTATCTCCATAGTAGCTCTTTGTCCTCATGGGTCCATATAGATCTGTATGGACTAATTCTAGAATTGCATTAGATGTATGGGTTTTACTCTTGAAACTAGACTTTGTCATCTTACTTTTTTGACAATTTGTGTACATGATATGCTCGGGCTTATTCATGCTCGATAAGCCTATGACATTCCTTTTGTTTCTTATTTTTATCATGTTGTCAAATTTCACATGACACAATATTGTGTGCCACAACTATATGTCTTCATTTCTATCCATTAAAAAAGTGGTGTTAGTGTCATCAAGATAGAAAAGGTTACCTTTTGTCTGCTCACCGGTACCAATCAATCTTTTTGATTCATTGAATATCTTTTTCTTCTTATTTTCAAATGTTACGTTGTGACCTGAATTGTTCAGTTGTGAAACACTTAACAAATTGTAATTCAGTCCTTTTACCCAGTAAGCATTTTCACATTTTATCAAGTTATTCAACCTTATATTTCATGTACCTTCTACTGGACAAGGTGTATCATTTCCCATTCTTACTGAACCACCATTATAATATTCAAAAGTCTCAAACTTTTGTTTATCACCGGTCATATGGTGAGTGTAGCCACTATCTATGATCCACGCATCATTTTTATTGACTTTAGATATGATTTCATTTTCTACATACCTTTCTTCATCTTCATCTGAATCATCCTTCATGGCTACAAATACCATCTCGATGTCTTCTTCTAATTTGGTGTCAGTGTCATCAGCTTTGTTCTCAGCTAGGTAACAAGATTTCTTCCCTTTGTCCTTGTAGTCTAGGGTATCTCTTTTTTGAGATTTTTGATTGCTCCGGTAATCTCTGTTATCACCTCTATCAAACTTCTTCTCATATGATCTGTCATTTTCATTACTTATTGATTTTCGCATACCAAGGCTTGCATTTTTCAAATGAGCTTTGACTAAGAGTAATTTTCCCAGGTAACACAACCTCATCTAAAAAATTCTTATAAAATTCAGTTTGTGTTGTGTCTAATAGGTGTTTTGGATGAGGATCATGAATTTTACACCCCCTCTTAATTTCAAAACATCTCTCGCATTAGATGAAACCCTTGTATTATCATGCCAATACTTTTCAAGCAATGATTTGATTTCAAGAGTCAATTTCATGTCAAATCGTGGGATTCTACCAATAAACTCCAACATTGGTTAATTGGATCATTTTCAATACTTGATCTTCTCCTTGCTGCTTTGACCAAAAATTTTAGGATGCATATTTAAAATTCCACAAATAGTTTTAACCATTTTTTTATCCAAAGTGTTTTTATTGACAATAGCAGTTGTTATGACTCGTCATGCTACATTGCTATCTTTTGATCGACTCATTTTCCCAATAGATTGAATGGAACTAGAAATAGTAGATATAGCATGTTTAATAGATGAATCTTTGGTATTTTGTTTCACTTTAATGCCTAGTCTTTTCATTACTTTTCTCATTTTCCACATTCTCATCAATAGAATCACAAGTTGACATTGAAATGTTAATTTTTTCCGATAGAAAAATTCTTTGTATATTTTATTAGCATATTTTCCTATCTGCCTCAAAGAAATCTTACCAGAAATGCCATTCAAAATATTACTTTCAATATGTAAAAAGTATTTTTCATTTTCATTTAGGAAAGGAATTTCATTGCTCTTTGCATCACCATTAGGGGGATTTTCATTTGCATCAACATTAGGAGGATTTTCATCTGCATCAACAAAAGGATTTTGATTTTCAACAAAATTAGGAGGATTTTCATTTGCATCAACATTAGGAGGATTTTCATTTGCTTCAACAAAATGATTTTGATTTTCAACAACATTAGGGGCATTTTCATTCACAACAACAAAAGGCTCTTCATTTTCAACAACAATAGGGGCATTTTCATTTTCAAATTCTCTAAGTTGAAAAACATGATTAGGCCTCATTAATTCAAATTCATCTCTAGAATATGAAAGTAATAAGTCTCTATAAAGATTATCATCTATAATCATAGGTTGAGTATCATTCAAAGGTGAATTCAAATACGTACCTGGAACATCACTACAAGGTGCATTCAACGACATGCTTGCATTCACCTCTTTAATATTTTCATCTTCTGCATCCATTGTATCCCCCATGGTATCTTTAATGTTTGACTCTTCAATTGTTGTGGATCCTAAAAATTCATTACTATTTATTTCGCGCATCCTCATTCTTCTATATCTTTGACGTTTAGCCTCTTTCTCTTTCTCCACTTTAATTTCCTGATCATGAGTCATAACCCTCCATTGTTTCTTCTTCTGACGTTGTTTACATCCCATGATTAATAATTGAAATCAATCACATGAGTGTCTTCAATAGTTAAAACATGCAAAAAAATGTTCAATATGCTCCCAATCATTGATGCCTTCAAATGGAGAATAGAATAATAAATAAACAATACAAAATATGTCCAAAACCTATAGAATCAATCGTTGTCGATTGTACTTCAAGTACAAAATTGTTGATGCAGTAAAAAAACACAGTAAATTTTTTAAAATGATCAAATATGAAACTAGGTGAAGCTATGAAACGGGGTGACATTTCAAAAATGAAACATTACCCTATTTCATAACGTCACCCCGTTTTGTTTGAAACCAACTTCCAATGACTATAAATTGAAATGAGGTGATGTTTCATTTTTAAAATGTCACCCCATTTTGTAACGTCACCCCATTTTCAAAAATTGAAATGTTCCCCGCCAAAAGTGGTTCGGTTTTAGCTTTGGGAAAGGCTTGGTCAACCGACTCTTGGCTTTGGATTTGGTTTGACCTGAATGTTGAAGGTCATTTCCATCTGCAAACAACAAACTCACTTTGGCCACAGATTGGATTGGGTTTTCTGAGGAATTGTTTGACAAAAAAAAAACTGAGTATAGATCAAATAGTGCAAATTCATAATATATAATTTTTTATTAAATTTGATTAATATTTTTATTTTTCAATCATTTTGTACTAAAACAGGTCTATAGAAAAGAGAATACAAGTTTTTTTGTAATTTTACTAACTTTTTTATTTTAAATTTTATTAAAAAATAAACTATATGACATCAATCTACACACTTTAAAAAAAATTATTAAAAATTATATGTTTAGGGAAAATTATGTTTGTTGTACATAAGAGGTTTTATAAACAATGATTGAGCCCAATATATAATTAATAAAAAAAATATTTAACATAAAAATATGGAAAAATATTATCATCAATCTTAAATGTCTTACTATTTCCTACAAGGGTTTAGATAAATAGTTGCATTTGAGTCTGATTTCGCTTGTCGTACACACGCATGGTATAGTCCAGAAAGAGTGACTTTTAAAATGAGTCTTTTAGTAATCCCTATTGAAATTTTAAATTTATCATCTAGGTATTTAAAAAAATTACATATTTGGAAAGTAGACTTTGAATCCTAAAATTTTATATTTGTGACTTTTTGGAAGATTCCATGTCTAAGTACCTCAAATCTAAGGTCAAATAGGAAGAATTTGAAAAAATAGGAAAAATAGTTCCACTTTTTGGCCAAAAAGTGGACTCAACTTCTTGTTGGCACCCGTGTTTCACATTTTCAGGGACTCTAAAAAAATTTCAAACTAAAATATCATCCAAAGACATGTGGATTGGTAATTTACATAGAAGGAGCCTCCACAAAAAGAGTTTATTCTTAGGTTCAATGGATTTGGCCCAAAAGCTGTTGAGAAGGGGATACCACATCTTGGGATAACAGTTGGGAGACCAAAAACTAGATAAGTGGGAGAGGACATTAAGGTTTTCAATAATTTGGGAATAAATTAACTTGGTCTTGGTATCTATTAAAGGGGAACCATTAGGCCATCAATATTAGAGAAATTTATCACTGACCATAGAAGAGTACAAGGGAAAAGGAAGGCTAGCACAAGCACCCCTAAGAACCAAATAAGTTCTTCATTTCATGGGTGGGATATTGAATTTAGCACTGATATCATTCCATGTGATTAGATGTCCATTTGAAGGAATGTTCAAGAAAATTTGTCAAAGAGTAGCGAAAGTTTTCTATTTTTTTCTTGGTAATTTTTTTAGAAATGATTAAAAATATAAGTAATGTATAGGGGAAAATGGTGAGCAATGCTAAGGTAGAGATCACTCACCAAATTCCTTTTTTTGTGTGATGTGTTTAGGGGGCCTATAAATTGGTAAATAAACAAACCCACCCTCTTTGTATCCAAGTTTTATTAGCACAACCCAAGATGAAGGGTACAAATGAAAAACCTAGATGCAATGGGAGAAGAATAAGACATATTTTCGTTATTAAGGAATTAATGGATTTGACTAATTGATCAATGAATAAGTATATATCTAAAAAGTAAATAATAATGATTGATGAAAAGATAAATCTAAAAGTAAATGCATGATTGGAGAAGGATTTGTGCACCTTGAAACTACAATTTCCAGTGAAAGAGATGCCACAGACTGAAACCATTTTGGATTTGGGACCCTGGAACCTGTAACTTCTGACTGTAAAAATATGATGCCTCCAATAATAAGACAAATTTTTAGATACAAGTCAAATTTTGACTACACCCCTCTATTTAAGATTGTGTACTTACTAATTCTGATCTCTGAGATAACCCTAAAAATGCCCAAATCTAGTTTTGTAGATCTCAAAACTTGTTCTTACACACAGAAAAGGGGATTTTTTTTGTAGAAAGGGGCTTGCCTTGGTCAAGCCCCTGTTTATTAATTAACCTTGAAATTGATATGTAAATGCAAGAAAGGTAGGTAAATGTTTGATTCACCTTGTGTAAAACCCTCATGAACGGATGTAGAAATCACACAAATTCATGAAGATGCTTGCATTTGAACTTGGAATGAAGATGTCAGAAGATCAAGGATGTTTTCACCAATGTATGAGATCCATAATCACCATCTCTAGATCATGAATGTAGTTATGCCACTTGAAGAAGAATGGAATGAACCTCCTTACACCACTTGAGAAACTCTCTACTTGGCCATCATGGGAGAAAAATCTTGAATCAAAGGAAGGAGATTGACTTGTTTGAATGGATCTATGAAGAAGACTTGGAAACCTTGGAAAGATGCCTTGTCTTCACTACTTGAATGCTTTAATGCTTACCTTGCATACTCTTGGCACAATGTATGTATGCATGTGTATATTATTCAAAACTAAGGGGATAAAGCATCTTTTTATACTCATTTTGAGATTCAAATACAGACAGGCCGACACAGAAAAAAATGGAAAAGACATTGGGTTCTCAGCCCAATCAAGAAAAACCCATAGAGGGTGAACTCAAAGTTTGACCTCATACCTGGGGTGTAGTCAAACTTTGACTATACCCCTAGGTAAAAATGCCTAGGAAAGGGTGGAGACCTATTGGGAGATGTAAAATGGAGCTGGGAAAAAAAGACAAATGGGCATAAACGACAGTCAGATCTTGAAATCACAAAAATAGGGTCAATAAGTCCTAAAATACATCCAATTATGGGTGCTAAATTTTTTGGACTATACAAGTACATATAGATTATTAGATATTATAAAATATTTTGTTGTAATCTTATGTAGTTAGGAACTTAAATTAGAAGAAGCATAGAAAAGGAAATATAAATTATATAGGAGAGTTAGATGTTTTCAAAGAAATGACTCAAAAATATGATGAAGCAACAATATAAAGGAAATGCCACGCAAATATGGAAAACCAAGGAATGATACAAGAAAAAATAGATAATAAAACATGAAAACACTTAGTTTCAATTATGCACACATTTATGATCTTGTTGTATGCAGTCAATGGAAGCTCTTAGAGAAGTTTCCTACTACCCTTACTAGATAGAGAAGAATGTACCAATAGATGAGAATCACCACATGTAAATTGGGTAAATATGTAGGCTCCTAAACTGCTATTAGGATCTCTTGCAAATCAAATTGGATTCAATATTTTTGTAAAAACTATGGAATCAAGAAATGCTTCACTATTTTTTACACTCCATAACAAAATAAAGTTGTTAAAAATAAGAATATTACTATTGTTGAAATGGCAAGGAGTGTAATGAAATAAAATAATTTTGATAAGATTCTTTAGGTATAAATAGTATAAACAAAAGGATGTCTTCTAAATAAGAGTATCGCAAAAGTAGTTGTGGCAATGACTTCAAAATAGGCATGGTTTGGAACTAAGCCAAGTTTTAACCATTTGAGGGTGTTTGGATGTGTTCTTTAATCACATATATTAGAACTATAATTCCACTTAGTCTTTCTACCTCTTGTTTAAGTGATCCCATAATCATGTATGTCCCACTTTTGATGAATAGTAGTCATTTCAATTAATTTAGAGTAAAATAGGATAATCAAAATCAATATTATAAATAGAGTTTTTAAATTTGTGTTAATTATTTTCAACATGTTATTTAAGAATTTCATGATGATGTGAACTAATGCACTATAACATTTTCTATGTAGATTTAAGATGTATTTATTTCATTTTTTAAAATTATTATTATTATGTTTAAATTATTTATGACCAGTGACAAGTTTTTCATATAGCATAACTTTCACTATAACTAAAAAAATTCTTCAAGTTCTTGAAATTAGATAACAGAGTGCAATGTCTAGTGTATACATTTTTTTCAAAAATTTATTAGTATTTTATTTATTATCATTAATTCAATTAGTATTAAAAAAATAAGGCCTCTTTTTTTCATAAGACATTATATTAGTATATATTTAAAAATATTTTTTCTCACAACCACATCCATATGAAGTATTGTATTTCTTTGATATTTTTGAACAATGAATATGTTTCATAGTGTCTTGAACAGGGTCATGGGGTAAAAGCACAAAGTTGTGTCACATTTCAGGACCACTTATCAGCACAGCTAAATTTGAGTATTTCTAAATAAATAAAAAAATTTGTCAAACATATGGTCTAGTTAGATTCATTCTAGCTAAGCTATCTATAAGTGGTTAAACTTTTCCAATTGGAAATGTCTATTAAATGCATATTTTATACCAATTACCAATGAAAAAAAATTATTTCAGAAAATTGATGTTTCAATAACCCCTACTCTTTTTAATGATATTTTAAAAAAATACGCTTTTATAGAGCCCAGAGTCAAGATTATTGCCATATAACGTTTATAGTATTTTGATTAGATCTAATATATTATAATTTCAAAATACAACAAGTAGGTATTTTAACATTCGAGAAGATATTGCTTCAAATAATTTAAAAAAAATACTAAATCATATCAAAAAAATTAAAATTTATATTTAACACTAGAGGAGAGAGCCCTCTTCAAAAATATGTAATTTTTTTCTGAATGGTGTAGATTTGATAGGGGAAATTTGATGGGAGATGAAAGTTGTTGATTTCAGATAAGTTCAACTTTGAGTAGTTATAACGGAGAAAATATACATTAAAAATCAATCTTTCTTCTTTTCTGCACTACCTATACATTTTATCTATAACATATTTTGAAATTAGAGGAAAAGATTTTCAACAGTTTTTCGCAATTGAAAAATGGACTTCAAAATTTTTAAAAACTATGTCAATTCTTGTTCAAAAAAAATTTCAAAAATTATATGCATAAACTTCATCATTTTTACACATTTCATCAGTTTACATCATCCTCAAATTGTAAATACAAATGCCACTTTTTATGTCGTTAAAGTTGAATTGTTTGCATGTTTTGGTCATTTTCCTTTATAAAAGTGTGACACATGTTTATACTTTTACCTCATGGCTTTATTACAAAGACATATATTTATAATAATATTAAAATATAAAAGAAATCATAATGCATATTTTTGTAATAAAAAAAACTAATACTAAAGTTGCATATTCACAAGATAGCATTTATGAAGGACTTCATTTGATCCCAAAAAAGTGAAGTGATTTTATTTGGGTTCAATATTTTTATAAGTACATAAGAGCTTTATCTAGAGTTTGACATAATCTTACAAAGATTGTATCTAAGGTTTTGATTTAGCTCCCTTTTATTAAACCATCTTAAACATGTAACTCCAAAAAAATTAAATTCTACATTTTTTTTAAAAATAGACAATTTAAAGATAAATCAAAATGTCCCTCACTAAAATCAACTATAATAAAATAACTATATCTTACATATACATAACATCCTTCCTATAACCTTAAATAAATTCTATTAATTTTTTCTCATCAAAATATCACATCTTCTCAATCAAACTAGCTCTAACATTAAGAAGAAAAGAGAAGAGAAATCAAACTAGCTCTAACATTAAGAAGAAGAGAAGAGAATCTATAAAATATTTTGAAATCAAAGGAAAAGATTTTCAGCAATTGAAAAATAGACTTCTAAAATTTAAAAAACTATGTCAATTCTTGTTCAAAAAAAATTCAAAAATTATATGCATCAACTTCATCATTTTTACACATTTTACCTCATGGCTTTATTACAAAGACATATATTTAATAAAGCCATGTATTTATAATAATATTAAAATATTAAAGAAATCATAATGCATATTTTTGCAATAAAAAAAAGCTAATATTAAAGTTGCATATTCACAAGATAGCATTTATGAAGGACTTCATTTGATCCCAAAAAAGTGAAGTGATTTTATTTGGGGTCAATATTTTTATAAGTACATAAGAGCTTTATCCGGAGTTTGACATAATCTTACAAAGATTGTATCTAAGGTTTTGATTTAGCTCCCTTTTATTAAACCATCTTAAACATGTAACTCCAAAAAAATTAAATTCTACATTTTTGTTAAAAATACATGATTTAAAGATAAATCAAAATGTCCCTCACTACAATCAACTATAATAAAATAACTATATCTTACTTGTACTATAACCTTAAATAAATTCTATTAATTTTTTCTCATCATAATATCACATCTTCTCAATCAAACTAGCTCTAACATTAAGAAGAAAAGAGAAGAGAAATCAAACTAGCTGTAACATTAAGAATAAGAAAAGAGAATTAAATTGATAATAATAATAATTTGTATATTAAACAAACATTACCCTAGAATAGAAACATCTACCTAAAGGGCATCATTTATAGCATATATGAATACTAAAAGACCTAATAAACTGAGTACCATAAATAAAACAAATAAATTCAATACACATTAGTAATATAATTCTGCCCATAATAATAAAGCACTTGAAATAGATCTGAGTATATGAACCTTCTACTAGCTAAGGCTTTTTGAAGATCTTCTTTCGAACCCAACGCAATGAAGGATGAATTATACTAGAGAACAATACAGCCCGCGCTACCCAAAGGGTGGAAATAAACATAGAGAATACAAGACCGAAACCTTCAAGTAAGATATAGCGGTCACTTGGAAACACGTGTCCTTTTCCCAGTAGTGACATTGCCCTTATGCATATAGGAAGGAGGCACACCATAATCCACACCAGCACAGCCAGCCAGAGACACTCAGATGCCACAACCAAATGTATTGCTGCACCAAATGTTATTGATAATGATACCAGTGCTATCCATAACGCATTCGAACTCATCTCAGTTATGACCGGATCTTCTACTTGGCTAGCAAAACATGCAAAATTGAGGAGGATTGCAGAAGAAATAGAATAACAGAAGGCTAGTGTGTCAAATATCACAAATAGCTTGAAGACATTAGTGTGAATCAATCTGGGGGCTGGTAGGCCATTTCCTTGGATGCCAAGATCTCCGGGTAGAGTGAAAACAGCTGCAAAAGCAACAGTTGCAATCAGGACTGCACTTACAGATATTAGATCTGGTTTCCAACGTTTGGCCTTCGTTGATGGAATGGATCTTGAACCTTCATCAATTATCTTCTTAATAGCACCATGTTTATGTAAATATCCTATCATCTGCAATAAGATCAGTTCATTTTAAATAATACATGTTAAAATATTTTATATTTTAATTTAAATAAATGATTTTCACAGTTCAATTGTGTAGGTTTAAAGTCAAATTTATTAACCCCTGTTTCATGAGTAGTGATTCTCATAAACCATATACTTAGTAGTCATTGCATCAAGATGATGTTCACATGGGCCAGTTTGGGTGCTGGAATACCAAATGCTGGATATGGTCAATTCTGGAAGATGCTACAATTCTGGAAGATACATATCCTAGAAATGATTTCCCGAATATGAACTTGACCCGTTTGGTTCACCCAGAAGATGACTGAGAAGATGCATAAATAATTTTAATTGCTTATTTCTTAATTTTTTTTAATACGGTGTGTATGTGTGTATATACACATGTCTATATATACATATGTGTATATATATACACATGCATATATATACACATATATGTGTGTATATACACACATGTATATATACACATACACAGATACACACATTTGTGTATTTATACACATATACACACATTTGTGTATATATACACATACACGCACATACACACACACACATCTATCATGTCACATATCCGACGAGATATTAAATTTGCTTTTGTACAAATTATAATTGGAATTCGAAATTCCAATTCCACCTATTTAGGTGGAAGATTGATATGCCCATTTTGGGACAAAATGAGAATTTCGTAATTCCAATTCCATTTTTATTCATGGACCCAAATATGGAATTTGGCATCATCCGAGATTAGATAATGCCAATTCCAATCTAATTCTAGCCCCCAAATGAACCCATGGATGGGCCTTCTTGAAGGCTACTCAATCCAATACTATTCCAACTCAAGTGCGCCTAACTATGGATCCTCCAAGATTAATATTCATGAAATCACTCCTGAAACATGAATCAATGTATTTGACTAAAAACTACATAATTGAATCCCAATAATAATATCATAATTTCGCTTACCAACTATTTTAACTCATTTTAATTCATAACACTTACACTCCTATAAAGTTGTGGGTCTTCAATCCCCTTCTCTAGAGCTATATCGAATGCTGTTTGCCCGTTGTTATCAGTGCAATTAATCAGCCTTTCGTACATTACCGAGGATATGATAACTTTCAGAGCTTTTCCTCCAACTCCCACATAGCATTGTTCACGGCTAGATGCAAAGCATTTCTACCATCCTTGTCTACAATTTCTAGACAGTCACTGCTGTATTTTAATATGACTTCAACTAAAGTTGCATTCCCCTCTTTTACTGCAACATGAAGTGCAGATTGTTTGTTTTGGTCCACTTTGTAACAGGAAAGTCCATTGTCATTTTTTATGAGCATCTCTCCAATTAGGCGAATTTTCATTTGATCCTTCGAAAAAAATGGAATTATTCCAACTGGAAATTGAATTAAGGCAGCCATATGCAAGGGAGTCCGGCCAAAAATGTCTACTTCTGTGGCAAGTTCAGGTTTGTGGTCTAAAAGCTCCTCAATTACATCTGCACAACAAGAAAGAAAAAATAGAAATGAAATTCAGACCAGAGTTTGTATTTGTGTTTAACAGTATTTGTATTAAGGTGTTATAATGACAGTTGAAGAGGAGGGTACTAAAGGATGCTATTATCTTCCATGTAAAATGCATTGTTGATCAAATTTCAGAAAACAAAAAAAAACACAACAGATATTTGTGAAATTTTTAACATTAGTTCTTCATGATCTGCATATTTTGTGGTGGAGAACTACAAAAATTTGCAAAAAATAACAGTATGTGAATCTGAAAAAAAAAAGTTTGACTATTTTTTTTTGTCTTTAGTACATTTTACATAGAAGATAGCCCCTGCAGTACTAACTTCATTATATTAAATTTTGTATATCTTAAATTTATTAATGGTACATTGGATGTAGACCATACAACAGATTTAATATGTATGAGGTACCTTATAAATGCCATTTAAATTACATAATTCTTCTTATTAATATTTTTTTCCTCAACTATTAGAAATGCAAGCGAAAAACTATTATTAAATAGATGATGTTTTTAGTAAACTTTTAATTGAACTTTTAATCTTGATTTTCAATTAAACCCATATCAATCAGTCAATGTTATATTATAAATAGAGCAGATACAACTAAATTACTGGTACAGGTTTATCATAAATGTTAGCAATAAGAGTCAAGATTAATCATATGTAGAGATTGAAGAGCAGTGAAGACTTTATATATCCACATTTTTTTCTTCTCATTCCCAACAAATAAACTTCTACAACTATTTTAAAAAGACACGTAGATGTCAGTAACCACGTAATGGCTTCTTATATTAAAATGTATGACCTCAGCAATTGCGTAATGGCAATTGACTTTATATTAAAATGTTAAGGAAGCAGGGTTTCGTGAAGACCCAAGATACCAATCCATTCAGATCTTTGATTGAAATATGTAAATCGTTCGAACCTGGTAAAGAAAAATAGGATGCTTGAATCAGAAGAGAAGCCTTCTTGCTGTCAATATATTCAACTGACTCGAGTAGCAATTACAAAAGGAATATCAGTTAGTTTAAAAAATTATTTTAAGAAGTTATTGAAAGGGTTGTTCAATGTTCATTAATACTTTTGGTAGTGCTAATCTTCATGTAAAAAATTTATCAAAGATAAAAAAAAAAGTCAAACAATTTTTTTTCAGATTCGTGAAAACATACTGTTTTATTTTTTCAATTTTTTTGTAGATTTCCACCACAAAATATGCAGATTATGAAGAACAAATGTTGAAAATTTCAAGAAAATCTATTGTGTTTTCCATTTTTACAATTTAGTTAAAGGTACATTTACATGGAGGATAATGGCTTCCAAAAAGTCCAATAATTTTTGACTTAGAAATTTATTGTTTTCACAACCTTTGATTGTGGTTATATTGTTTTGCAGACTTATACTGATTGATCTTTGCTATTTTTTTCAACATAGATTAAATTTCATTTTATCATTCATACTTTATGTGACCCTACTTTTATATTAGACTTTATCATTTCATTCTTATCACATAAAAGAATTAAAATCTGTCAGTATTTAAAAAATAGAGCAGAGAGAAAACACATAATTGGAGTAAAAAACAGAGCAAAGACAGAGAAGAACACACACAGAGGAAACATAGAGGAGAAGATATAACAGGAGGCCTCTATATTTATCAATATGATCAGATAAGGATCTGATACCAAATGCTTACATAAAGTCTCTATTTATAGAAAGCTTTAGAAATGTCTGGAATAAGAGAATCATCTAGAATGATGGTGCTGAAAGTTTCCAGCTTTACTGTGCAGTGGTAGGAGGTTCTAGATAGTTCTTGATCAGTGGTGTTTGACCAATGATTAATTTACTATTCCAAGAGTCAGAAATCCTACTTTCTATTTTCAATAAAACCTCAGATCTGTTGCTTATTGTTCTTTGAAAACATAGATCAACCAAAAATTAAAGAACTTACCTTTTCTTAGTGTAGAGACTGCAAGATGTAAAGGTGTTTGGCCATCAAATCTCTTGTTGTAGACACTGGAAGTCAGAGGACACAACACTTGAACGATCTTGGCATGACCTCCCTCACAAGCTTTAAACAGAGCCGTTTCACCTGCTTCGTTGATCTCATTCACCAAATAAGAGCACGGCTGCAGTAAATCTTTCACGACTTCCTCCCTTCCTCCCAACGCCGCTTCGTGCAATGCTGTGTTACCCTCCCTATTTCTAGCTCTTAAAAATGGCATACTGTGCTCTGTATTGACATTTGAGAATCCAATCAGTTTTTGAATGAAATGCAGAGAGCCATGATAGGCTGCAATATGAAGCACCGTGCTTATTGTAGGGCCCATTTGCCGTTGCACCAAAAGCCATGACTGTTAGTGAACATGGAACACCACATAATTAACCACCTGTGTGGGTAGGGGAGCGCGTCGCATCACCCAATAATCTCCCCCTCGATGTGCATACCAGGTGCTTATGCAGGTCGGGAAGGCACTGGGGAGATTTGAACCCATGACCAGCCCAAAACCAGGCTCTGATACCAATTGTAAAAATAGCAGCTGTAGCTGCACAGACCTTGCTGGAAGAAAGAAATAAACAGAGTTTGCAAATAAAACAGAGTAGAACAGAGAGCTCCTTGAAATGAAATCTCAGATTACTTAATTAAAAATGAATGCAGAATTACAAATATAAAACCCACCGTATGAATCAGTAAATTAAGGTGATAAGTTTCAGTTATAAATGGAACTAAAGATTGAATAAAAAGAAACGGTGGAAGGCCCTAAACAGCAGTTGGAAGATGCAGATGGAAATAAATTACATGCAGAGAGTTGGAATTAACTAGAACTCTAACACCCTCCCTTAATTCTAACTAAGAGAGGAATGAGG
>MU224293.1:1092095-1104128 GCA_018584345.1 Thuja plicata | reverse complement strand
TGAAATGAAATCTCAGATTACTTAATTAAAAATGAATGCAGAATTACAAATATAAAACCCACCGTATGAATCAGTAAATTACGGTGATAAGTTTCAGTTATAAATGGAACTAAAGATTGCATAAAAAGAAACGGTGGAAGGCCCTATACAGCAGTTGGAAGATGCAGATGGAAATAAATTACACGCAGAGAGTTGGAATTAACTAGAACTCTAACAGTTCTTCCTCCTGGGGTTACCTCACGCAAAACACCTTCCAGCCCCTCAATCTCATTAAGAACTTTTACGTTCTCTGATTTGGCTGCTTCGTACAGCCTTCTCTTCATTCCTTTGCAGGCATACCCACTTTGGTCCATCAAGCTTGGGGACAAAGACTGAAGGCGTAAGACAAAAGTTAGCTTTCAATGGGAGGGGGAGATAATCTAATAGTCAGCACGTTAGGATTCATACTTTCATCTATATTTTCACCATGGTTTGAAATATTAAAATATCAACAAGATGAGTTAGCTCCTGGTGAAGTTAGCTTTGAATACATTCTTGGTACCTGTCATTAATATACTAAAATGTAGACAAATGTAGACAGTTACATATCTCAAAAATATACAAGTAATACTATTCAAAGCTAACTCTGCCAGGAGCTAACTCTTCTTGTTAGCCGATAGGCTTCTTACGGAGAGAAACATATGACCGGAAATGTGTCTCACGCACATTACCGATACCCGAAAAGAGAAAAACAACAGATCGGAATTTATTTCATGCAATATTTCTGAGTCTTTTTTAATATGTGAGAACTTTATGGACAGGATACGGTGTATGTTAAATTTCACTTCTCTAGGAATCAGGTTCACCAATTGACACAGACTTGGTACTTTGGGCTACGCTACAGTCTTTAGCGGACATTTGTATTTGTTTACATTCTACACCAGTGATAGCGATGATGATTGTTTAGACATCAACAAGTGCAATAATAGAAGGTTGAATGCGTGTGCCTTGGGGCAGAAGGTAGAGGAATGTGGCTTAATTTAGAAGGTTCTGACAATTGTTCCTGTTCAAAGGGATATAAGACAGATGGCTTTCATCACGGGACGAGATGTGTAACCAGAATCTCCAACTACCTCAAACTTGCAATGACAGGTAACCGAAACTCAAATATTCTGCGTGTTTGTCGATCTAAGTTCTCATTTTCTTGTGACCTCAACAACCTACCCATCTTCCTTTTGACCGAAAGTTAAAAAGTTGATGTAATTTCAATATCAATGCAGATCTTTCTTGCCTATTCTTTCTCACTATTGTGAAAATTGTAGAATAATAAATGGTTTAAATATTAGAGTTCATTGTGTTGATCAATTATCACAACAGTAGATTAAATAGTGAAAAGAGAGGCAAGAGTTAAAGGTTTTCCAGAAAGAATATTAGTTAGAGGATCTAGAGTTTTAAGATATATATAAATGTGTTCAATTTTATTAAGTTTTAGGTATTAATCTGATCTTATAATTAGCTGTAGAAACATTTCATAGATTTTATAATGACACTTTTTCCTGGCCTGGAAAAAGTGTCTTATTCGCTTAAACACACTGAAAGACTATTAATTGTTGTCGAATACATGTCTTCAGCTGGAAATGAGTTCAACGTCTCTTTTCTGTGGTCTGCCTCATCCACTCCCTCGATGGCTTTCACCCTGCGGAGGAACCTTCGAATCTGCACAAACATCAATGGAGTTTTTATTCATGAGGCTTCAAAGGCTTATGTTAGTACCACATAAAACTATAACGAAAGCAAAGTAACTTGCGAGGGAAGTTAAGAAAAGGTTTACGCACTGCAAAGTAGGGAGAAATTGGTACTTTTGATTCTCTATGTCGAGCTGATTTACTGGCAATGTAGAAAAAGCCTCAACTAATATCAGATAATTTGGTTTCTCTGTCCCACCCATATTAGCCTAGATGCTCGTCAAAAGACGAGTTTCCCTCCTTTAAGCTCATCTTTCAAAAAAGAAAATGGGAAATGCTGACGTATTTAATGTCATACGTGAATGACAAGGCATACAAGTCTAAACACAAAATTGATTAAATGGTAAAAGAAGTTTGAAACGACAGAAAATTGGCAAAAGGGTAAAAAGAAGAGAAGATTCTTTTCAAATGGTAGAAAAAATTAAAAATATGGGGTTATTTATCATAACTAAAACAAATTCTAAAGGATCAAAGAAATTGGCAAAGAGTAGGTAAGGAAGGTTTTCAATTCGCTATTTCAAAATGCTTAAGAAATTATTAAACATATGAACAAGTTTCTTGTCATCTTTTCAAAATGATTTATTTTAAATTTAAAATTAAAATTTCTATTATTAAGATATTATTAAACATATGAGTAAGTTTCTTGTCATCTTTTCAAAAAGATTTATTTTGACTTTAAAATAAAAACTCCTTTTTTATTTTTAAATTTAAAATAAAAATTCCTATTATTTTTAATCAAAAATATTAGATAATTTAAATAAAAGTTAAATTTTAATTATTTTCTTATTAAAATATTAGCTGAAAATAAATATTCTTAATCAATATTTTTAAAAGAAAAATAAATTACAATACTACATGAGAAGTCAATATTATAGAAAAGGTAGATAGTATGCAATTTTTTCTTAAAAATTAGAAAATTCTTGTTAAAATTTTTTGAGATTTTCATCATCAACGTCTAGATCATACTGCATCATCCCTCATCAACATGGAAGCAATAGTTGGAAAGCAGAAGTGAGAAGAAAACTGTAGCTCAACAACTTAAATAGAAACAAGAGGTGGATTCTAGAACTAAAGAGACGAGAATAGATAAAGACAAAAAAAAAACTATAAAAAATAAATTACAAATAATTACAAAAAGAAACCACATGCAAATAAAAACTAAACAAAAAAATTTATTTAAAAAAAAAAAAACCAAAAACCAAAAACCTTGGCAAAAATACTATAATATAACCACATTAAAAAATAGATGATTTAAACATTTTCTTCTTTGTTTTCCAAGACGAGGTTGAACTAGAGAGAACCTTCTCTTGTAATCATTGACTAGTGTCATAAAAAATAAAAAAGTAATCATGGTCATCTCACCTTCGGGAAAGAGCTTCTTCAAAGTGTGAATCATCAATCAATTGAAGAAGTAATGAGAGACAAACAAAAGGATAGAATGTTGAGAGCTCGGAATAAAGAGAAGAACACTGATTTGCATGGTGTTGTGAGATGAGACCATGGCCAAACAATACAAGAATTAATTACGGCTGATGCATTGACATTCTTGCAAATTTTATAGTTCAAAAAAAAGAATGTCATCGTAGGAGTCGAGGCAGCAAACCAGACAAGGAAAACATCATAATTCATTTTCATATATAATTGGTTGAATAAATAGCATACAAGTATCAAAAGAGGGGCGATCTAACCATCTAAATATATAATCATGTGAGCATACAATCATATCATGTTGATTATAAAGAATGCACAATGTAAACACATGAATTAAAGATGACAATGTTCAATAATAATGTTATCTTTTCTTGGTTGCATGGTCCTCTTGCTCTATGTGTTGATGCCATCTGCAAAAGTATTTGGAATTATTTTATATTATGAGTATTGTTGGACAAAATATCATGGGTTCCGAATTATTCACTTGAAGATTTACCTATGGGGAATTTCTTATCTCTGATAGTAACGCGTTAATGAGTGTTTCCTTCTACCTATTTTGTATCACTTATTTTTGGCATGGTCTCTATATTCATTGGTAGATGTGAGTATTTGCAGAACAAATAATTTTTAGTCTAGATATTTCTTACTATTATTTCTATCGGTTTGAGTTAACTATGTCAAATCATTTTGTACATAGCAATACTAGTTATGGCATGTATAAGATTGTTTGTAATTATCGTATGATGTTGGTTCATGATATTGTGTAACTTGTTCAATGAGTTTTCTCTTTTTCATGAATGATTCCTCCACACTTCAGGCCATACTGGGTGTCTATGAGAGAACCTCTTATTTTTGTAGAGCTATAATGCATCTATCTACATCCCGTGAGTGTCATTTTTGAAGGCTTTGAAGCTTTCATTGAAATATTCCTATGGATAGATGTGTAACATTTAGTTTGTAAGTAAAAAGAAAGAAAGAAACATCTGAGATTGAGGTGTTTTCAAGTTACTGGGAGTTAAAGTTTTAATAGTCTATATCTCTATTGTCGTTATGGAAGTAGAAGTCTAGTGAAATATTGAAAATGTTTTCTTTCTTCCCTACTTGACGTCCAAAGAAATACATTAAAAGGGTTGGATTTTGTGTGCTAGCTGTGTTGAGTAGATTTCATTTTTGGAAGGGTTGTGAGTTTTCTTTGGCTTGTGGTTGTTGCGCAAATATTGAGTTAAGAAAAATCTAGTATATTGGTGGATTCTAAATACTCCTAGTCGTATTAGTCTAGGTCATTCCTGACCTCTATAGGGTTTTAGAGCATTGAAGACTTAGTTTGGTTGAATAAGGAATGACCGAGTTGTGATGACTAATTTCCTATGTGTGGGTTATAAATTTAGTGTTGTGACCTTCATGATTGGTGAGAATCTCGTACAAGAACATTCAGGGTGGTAGAATTGGGTGGCATTTTTTTATTTTCATGACATGGAACATCGACTTAGTGGAGTTTGGAACACGCGTATTGGTATCTTCAAAGTTATTTCAGCTAGTAGAGATAGTAAATTCAAATTTGAAGGTGACGATGATGAGACCTAGCTACAGGTATAGCTCATTTGGTATATCAACAACAAAGAGATAAGTATTTTATGATTGTACCTTTGAATATTGATAGTGAGTTTTATGTGATTCATGCAATAACAGTGGTTAGTATGTATATTTCCCTTTAATACCTAGTTTGATTCTATGAACTATTACTAATCTCTCTAAAATGCTTTCTGTAATCACCTGAAAATGGTCACCTAAACCCTAGACCCCCAATCTCAGCAATTAACCAAGAAACCCCAATCTTGATTATTCTAAGTCCTAAATCAAACATGCAATTCATCAAATCGAACTAATCTAACCTAAACCCTAGGTCCTAATCGATCATCTTACTTGATTAATTAATTAATTCCTAAAATCACATTACATTGGAAAATATATCTTATATTAATTATTTAATTGATATTATGACATATTAATTAAATAAAAATTACAAAATTGTCAATTAAATCAAAAAGGAATTAAATTAATTATAAAAACATAAATGTGCATTCAAAATTAATTAATTTATTAAAAATGCATATGACATCATCAAATCCAGTTAACTGATTTATCAAAGTGGAAACAATCTAGTTCCACTCAGTTAATTGATTCTCCATTGTTTATCATTTTGGAAACATTTCAGTTAACTGTGAACTGATTTTGGAAGTTTCCAAAATAACTAATCAGTCAGTTCAGTCAACTGACTCTCTCGACCAATCGAATCACTTGCACATGGATTGTGCTTCTTCAATCGAATCTGAACCACTCTTTTTGTTCGATCTCGACCGTCGATTCTAGAGAGATTTCTATAAAAGAGAAACTCTTTTCCTTCACAAAGGATCCTAACTTTTTATCTAATGTTATTATGCTGCATTTTTGTCTTAGCTTTCTTTCATTCTTAGCATTTATTTAATATTTGTTGTTTATTACTTTCAAGCAAATCAATCTAACTTAGAGCACACTTCATTTTGGGTTTAAAACTGAATATCTTATACATTCAATTTGGTGCTCTAAAACTGAATCCTAACTAGCTTGGATTAATAGCAATCTATTTTTGCATTTGCATTTAGATTAATCAATAGTTCACTTTCAACATATAGATATAAATCCTTCGTTTAGGTCTTCGGTGTAGTCACTGAGCTTGCAATGACCTGAGAGCAAGCTCATACTCCTGCCTTCTAGAAGGCAACAGGTCAACTCTTTCAGACATGCAGGGTGAATGAATCAATATTCATTTTTGTATGCAACTGAAGAACAATGACCATGTTGAAGTGTACTGCTAAATCAGAGGCCCACATTTAGCTAGCACATTTCTGGCGCCCACCGTGGGGCATAAAAATCAATTTTCTGGCCTCATTATAAACTTTGGTTTTAATTATGTTTTATGTTCACTTTGAGTCAAATCTGACTCTGCCGTTGCGTCTGGAACATCATTTTGGTTAAAAATGACTGTAAACACGCCTACCTTGGGTGAAAATTGATTCTATGGCAAAAATGTTTTACAAACAAAAGTCGTACGGCTGTCTGAACCCAAACCGAGACAGTCTACACGCGGGCCGAGACCTGCATGCATATCGAGGCAACTTTTTGTAAATCTTTTGAAAAATATTATTTTATCACAATGGAAATACCTTCTACTATAGTTGTTCACTGCCATTAAACTTTTGCATGACCTCATCATTTAAATCCGCTACCTCACAGCCCATACGTTTCTTTTTACATTAGCAACGGTGAGCTTTGTATAAATATACCATAGTAGCGGTTCACGGTGTGAATGTGGGACTAAAGTCCTGACATCTCACTTCCACCTGCCACTTCTCCCTTAACCCCCATCCTCTACCCCGCTCTCTGCACATCCACCACCACTCCACGCGCCACCCACTTCCCACATTCCACCGTCCACAGCCTACACCATTCCACCCACCTTCGCGCTATCTCCACTCCCGCCACCATCCCACCCATCCTCCACTTACTCTCCGCCTCCATTCCCGCCACCCACCACCTCTCCTCCCCGTGCCACCCTCCGCTTCACCTCCTCCCAACACCACCACCGCCTCCCCTGAAACCCTAAGCCTGCGCTGAAATTTCTCACCTCTCGCTCGCATCTCCACAGCGCTGCCATCCCTGCCACTCTCCTCTATGCACCACCTCCTACTTTCCCCCACCACTTAGCCTCCCCAAACCCTCGCTCAGCCACATAGTTTCCTAGCAGAAGTAGCCACTTCTGCTCCGCCCACTGGCCACCCAAGCACCACCTCTGTCTGCGCGAGTTTGCATTAAATTTGACGTGCATTTGGCCGTCATTTCAAATAGATTTTGGCATTCTGCGACGGCTTAGGGCCTATCAAATTTAACTAATGGTTTTGATGATGTCAGCAACATTTTCAAATTTTTGCACTCACCATTGGCGTTTTTAAATTTACTGTCTATTTTTGAATCATCATAACTTACTTGTTTTAACTCCTTTTTTCGAGCATTTGTTTTTTATTTTAGGTAGAATTTCGTAAGGATCTCTGTGGTGAAGTCTATTTTTTATTTTTCTCTCTGGATTTATCAAAAATCATAGCTTTTGGTGACTTTACCTATCTAATCCTCATTTTTGTAGCTTTCGGTGCCTCGTACGGGCTCATACGATCACCTTTTTCAGTGATTTTTTTTTTGAAACCGCATGATTTTCTGTGTACTTTCTGAATATGTGAGCTATTTTCTAATTTTTGGATTTTTTTAATATGGACTAATCTTTGGCTTTGATGTTCACGTGATTATCTTTTGCATACAGCCTAACAGTGGTTTGCAGAACGTTAATCAAGAAGACTAAAACTCAAACTATTCACAAATTGGTTTTGCAGGTTGCCTTTGATCAATAGAATGCAAAACATTGTTCTTGCATCTTGTTTTTGATTTCTTAAAATAGGAACCCACATGCAAGACCTATTAAAATGAACATTTGTTTGTTGTTTTAGGAATGACAATGATGTCTAGAAACTATGCTCTCACCCTTTTGGGATGATCAGAAATCCAGAAACATTATTGTCATTTTCTCATTCTGCACTTAAAGTGTCTTTTGGTTTTGTAAATCCTAGGAATTGCATGGACGTATCCTCTCCCCTCACCTTCGTAGATCTTAGGTGAAAGAGAAATCCATACAAATCCTTTAGCGTGGCTACCTCCTGAGTGCTTTAACAGAGCTGGTGAGAGTGGATTGCCCAACTGGTAACAAGCTAAAGCCAAGCCCTTCTGAACCGGTATAAAAAAAATGTCATTATGATTAATGTCACAGTGAACAAGTGTTGAATGCATTATACCAGGAAGAAGATCTCCCTTAGTACCCTTGTGGTGCGTTAAAACCTATAGAACGTAACTTCTATAGGCTGGGAGGCCTCCATAACGGAGCTAATCTGCCGCAGGTATAACCACTTGAACGGATGTCCTTACTACAAACTTTGTTCTAGTATCCAAAATCCCTCTATTTGTTGGCACAGAAGGTCAGAGATCGACTAAGACGTGCCACACTTTCACGGCTCTTAGTAGAGACAACGGTCCCTTGGGAAGTGATTACCCTTGGGATTCGAAGCTTGGTGTGCCTGAGAAGTGAATGCACATGTAAGGAGGATCCCGTGCCTCCAAGATTCTAAGTTGTCCGCTATGAGTAGACATGGCTGAACTTCAGTTCAAGTGGGAACTCAACAGATATTTCCCTGGCTATCCTAGGATTGTGGTGTGTATGTTATTTTCTTTTACAACAAACAATCTGCATGATGTGTCTTGCGTGAGTGTTCACTGCAAAAACAACAACAATAACGATCAAACAATCCTAGAACGGTACACATTGGATATTTTCTATCTTGTCTCATTTGAAACTTCAACGATCCTGTCGAAACTCTGTCGAAATTCTATCAAATTGGTTTCCAAAACTTGTCAAAACTTTGTCTTCCATCAATCTATGCTAATACATTCAGTCTATTCTGAAATTTGCACTATCATAATGCTTCTTTTAGTTCACATTGCAACTATAATCTGTTGCTAGTCCAACATATCACTGTCTTGAAATCTGATGTCGTTACGCTTGTCCAATTGAATGAGTCCTTTGTTCAAACTTATCATCTTTGTCTGCGCTGTCCTTATTCTGGGTTGTGAGAGCAGGTTCATTAACCTTGACTCAAGGTCAGAGTCTTTGCTATCTCCATCCTCAGTTAGACATTTATCTTTTGGTCTATTTGGTCTTGGACTTAGACAACGCTTTAGATTTCACCACGGTATTAGTAAGACGAATCAACTTATCTTATGCATGTGCGAACTAGAAGTCATTTTAGAGAATTTCATGAAGAAGACAACCAAGGATTCCCATTCAAAAACAATTCCTTGTTTGGAGAGAACCCTCTCTTTGAGGGAGATTCTTGAATTCCTCCTAGATCACAATCCCCAGAGGAAAAGTTACCTAGTCCTAAGATGTCAGAAGAAAGACAAGGTAGAGGCAGGTCTCGATTAAGAGACCTCTCTAATGGTACCAACCATCGCACTGGTCAACATTCCTTGAGTCCATCAGACCCTGGTGAGGAAGAGATTGATGAATGTCTCCAGGATAAGAGGTTTGTAAAACTCATGAAAACAATCCTAAATCGAGATAAGGAACAATACTTCCTTGACCTAGCAGAGCAAGGCGCTCAACTTCCACCTCACTTCAAAGCTGAGGATATCATTGCTAGAGAAGAAGAGACACCTATGACACTCATAACTAAACAAATGCAAGCTATGCAAATGGAATTACAAAAACTCCAAAAGGAAAAAGAAACACCCAACACATGGTTTTCTTTAAACACAATCTATCCTTTTCCTTTTGACAGAGATTTGTACTTGCCTTTGTTCCCGCGCGGGGTTGAAATTCCACGATTTGATAAGTACAACGGTCACTCTGATCCACAAGATCACATCTGAGAATTCTATGCTCTTTGTACAGAATTTATGCATAAAGAGACATATCTTATGTCTCTCTTTCCTCGGAGTTTGAGTGGCCAAGCTATGGAGTGGTTCTCAAAGTTACCCGCTGGTATAAAAACTTTCGATGAGCTGATAAATCTATTCTTGCAACAATACTCTTACAATATCCAACATCCTATGATGATGATTGATTTATGTAACACGAAGCAAAACACAGGAGAACCCTTTCTGACCTTTCTTCAATGATGGAGAAAGATGTTTTCTAGATATCCACGCATCGTGCCTGAATCTGAAAAGATGGATATTTTCGCTAGTGTTTTGATTCCAGAACTAAACTACCCTCTTCAGATGCAATATCCACCCTCTTTCGAGAAAATGGTGGAAAACACGATGAAAATAGAAGATGTGCTTGTTAAAAAGGGTGACATTACCCTCTACAAAGAAAACAAGTTTGGTTCTAGTTCCAAAGACAAATATAAATATTGGAACAAAAAAAAGCATGTGGTAAGTGATGGAGTAGTCGATTACTCTGCTCCCTAGTCAAAACCAGCAGTCTTCAATTTGACAAGTGGTTCCAAGGCCCTAAAAACTGTTGAAAATACCACTAAATCATCATCTTCTAAAGGGACCAGCGGTTTGTTAAAAGACAAACCATGGATTAAACATAAACGAGACTTTGACTCTTTAGGTGAGTCCTATGAATCTGCACTTAAAACTCTACTGGCAAACAAGCTGCTCACATTACCAGATAACTCCAAACCATATGATCCAAAAATCAAACCTAAATGGTGGAGAGACAATAATTTCTGTCAATTCCATAGAAACAAAGGACACACGACAGAAAATTGCATGAGGATCAAACATGAGATCCAAGATCCCATTGATAACAAAATAATTGTGGTTGATAATCACAACAAGAATGTTGATCATAAGGCATTCAAAGATCCTTTCCTGGACCATCACAAAGGAGAAACTTCTAAGAAAGGTGCTCAAATCAATCACACTTATTATAATGATGACTACAATGTCATCAACATACTTGAGCTATCTCATTCTGAATATTGCAATGTCATCATCGTCAAGTAGAAAGAGAAAGAGTCTTGATTGGTGAACACAGTGACTCGAGCGCAAGAAAAAGTCACCATGGGGGGTTCTGGATCTTCCAACCCTCCATCGACTTCCAATAAACCATCGATATCCAAATCTTGGGTACCTCTTAGAAAACAAACCGCTGTGGGTACCTCTAAAGTCTCACAATCCAAACAACTGACTTCATCCAATACTGTAGACTATAGCATCGTCGAGAAATTGCAGAGAACCTCTGCCCAAATTTCAATCTTTGAATTGCTCAAACTCTCTCCATCTCACAAAGAGGTCCTGGATAAAGCACTATCAACTACCAATGTCCCTAAGGACTTGGATCTAGATCGGCTTCAATCCATGGTGGGTCACTTGACCTCGCCACATTACCTGTCATTCTCAAAAGAAGATGACAACTCTTTAAGTCATACACACAATCTCCCCTTGCATGTTGAAGTCTTGATCCATAAACACTGTGTCAGACGACTCTTGATAGATGGAGGCGCACGGTTGAATTTATTTGCACATATAGGTTAATTGAGAAACTAGGCCTTTCAGAGAACGTCATTGATCCTAAAAAGAAAATCACTATCAAGGCGTATGATGAACAAGAAAGATCTTCTAAAGGTCTCGTAACTTTACCAATCAGCATAGGTCCTATTGAGAGGGATGTTACCTTCCAAGTTCTGGATCTCCCACTAGCCTACAACATTCTATTGGGAAGACCCTAGATCCATTAGATGTAGGCATTGCCATCAACGTTCCATCAATGCATCAAATTCCCATTCAATGGTGTAGAAGTCACTGTTCTTGCAGACACTAGTTATGCCTGTAACGCATTAAGACAAGCAGAGGATACCCTTGTCCCGCATAACAGTGAGGCATCTGACTCTAAATCAACTCCAAATTTACTGAAAGAAATGGAAAAGAACCTCAAGATAAAGGACACAAGTATGGGTGGATACACAGTGGAACCTGTACTATCACTCACATCTCTTCCAAGATCACCTAGGTCTTATGGAAAACTGTCAGAAGAGATGAAACCAATATCATCCCAAGAAATCTATGATGAGACCTTTGTTAAAGCCAACACGCCATTAGAAGATGAACAGGAGGAAAGAGTTGTTCTGGCTTGGTTATATAAAGAACTTGAAGATACTAAAGTTGAACAACGTGTAATACCCCCAGAAAAATTTGGTGTAGGGTATAAGGTGGCTTGTAAAATGGGGTATTCGGGTAAAGGACCCATTGGACCTAATCAAAATGTTCTTAAAGAACCTATCTCTGC
>MU224293.1:1063390-1089420 GCA_018584345.1 Thuja plicata | reverse complement strand
AATAAATGCTAAGAATGCAAGAAAGCTAAGATGAAAATGCAGCATAATAACATTAGATAAAAAGTTAGGATCCTTTGTGAAGGAAAAGAGTTTCTCTTTTATAGAAATCTCTCTCGAATCGACGGTCAAGATCGAACAAAATAGTGGTTCAGATTCGATTGAAGAAGCACAATCCATGTGCAATTGATTTGATTGGTCGAGAGAGTCAGTTTACTAAACTGACTGATCAGTTATTTTGGAAACTTCCAAAATCAGTTCACAGTTAATTGAAATGTTTCCAAAATGATAAACAGTGAAGAATCAGTTAACTGAGTGGAACTAGATTGTTTCCATTTTGATAAATCAGTTAACTGGATTCGATGATGTCATATGAATACATATATGTGATATTTATATAATCATATAATACATATATGTGATATTTATTTGTGGACTTAATTTAAAATACATATCGTTATAATTAATATGGTTAAATATAATTTTTATTCAACTATATTAGATCCTTATAACTATGATTTTTAATTAATATTAAATCTACAATATAATTTATTTTGAAATTTGTAGATATTATTAAGAGAATTTTATACTATCAGTTATTCATAATATTTAATAATTATTAACCATTAAAGTTTATTTTTATATGAATTATGAATAGAAAAAAATTGTCAATAAATTCATATTGTTTTGTTTAACAATATGTATTATGTGTGCTAATTATATAGTTATACATTTAAAGTATTATATATTATTAAATGTATAGACCACATAATTATAGTTATATAATTTAAGTACATGAATTTAACTTAAAATCATATATCTTTATAATTAATATGATTGAATATTATTTAAGAATTTAGATTAGGTTTACAGGTAGTGGACAGGAGCAAGGACAAATTAAATATAATATTGCCGACAGCCGTTTCAAGTCAATGTGGTGAAGAAAAAAATAAGAAACACTAGGTAGATGTGTTGTATTGATGATGATACCTAGATAAACTTTATCATGTTACCATCAACTAATATTTTAGGTATTATTTATTGTTACAACGTTAACCACCTATGCTGGTGACATCACCAGCCCACGCACACTAACATGTGCACCGTTATCTCTTTTGTATCCACCATTAATGAAAAGGGAGTAATTGGTATTTTGGGCCAACACATCAATCGACATGAATGTGATTCCATCTTGCAGAAATTTATTGTTAAATTAATGATAAAAGGGAGTAGTTGGTATTTTAGGCCAACACATCAATCGACATGAATGTGCTTCCATCTTGCATAAATTATTGTTAAAAAGACGTATCCCGAATTCAGACTGGCTTTACGAAGAGGAAAATTGAAGCATCCTCATGGAAAGAACAAAGGACAGTTAAATAATAAATATTAGCGAGAGCCACAGGAAGCAGCAAAAAAAAGAAAAGTACCAAGATGTGACGATCGCCATAAATCAAGTTTGACCATAGTTTTGGGTAGGCTTTAGTTTTGACATGCTATGGAAAATATCTCCTACTTATCAATTGATGAGCTTAAGGGGATTTATAATGAATGGTTCATAAGGCATGACACTTGCTGAAGGTTTTGCAAATGGGGTTGCAAGAAGAGTGGTTTTAACCATGAAGGAACCTTCGTAGTCAAGCGCGCTCGAGCTGGAGTAGTACTGGGATGGGTGACCTCCCAGGAAGTCTCGATGCTTAACCCCAGTGAATATCACCTGGATGCGATTAGTGTTAAGAATTTCATTCATTCTCATGAGAGATGGGTTCGTGTGAACCACTACTCAAGAAAAATGGTTCAATGACTTTGACTCAAAAAACTGCACATTTGAATCCTGATAACAATATCATAATTTGACTTGTTGTAGAAAATATTTCCTACTTATCAATTGTTGAGATTAAGGGGATTTCTAATGAATGGTTCATAAGGAAACACCTACTGAAGGTTTTATGAATGGGGTTGCAAGTTGTATCATCTTAAATGGAAGCACTTCCATTTTGGTAGGTTTAGCACCTTCATTTAGTACACTTGCATATTATATTTGCATTTAGGAATGCATCTGCACTTGATCCTGCATGTTTAAGTGAAATTAGGGTAGGATCTTATGGATTCTCTTGGATTTCACCCTCCATGACTCTTTCGTCTAGGTAGGAACTATGTATTGGTCCTCCTGGGCCTTATCATGCTCTTCTTAGGCCTCTCAGCCTTCAGCCCAGCATTCTGGGAGATTCCCTCACCTTCCTAGGTCCCCAATTGACCTAGGAATCTCACAGACACTTTCTGGTGACCTGCCTAAAACCTCAGGTCAGGTTCAAGATCGACCCTAACCTAGGTCAGGGTTGAGGTTGACCTTGACCTAGGTCAGGGTCAAACTTGACCTTGACCTAGGTCAAGGGCAAGGTCGACATAGACCTCTATCGAGTGTTGGTCCCCGCTTTCAAATCCGGAGCTTATCGGGGTTCTAAACTTAAAATGGGTGGCCGGGTTTGGATGCGGAAGTGTTTTCTCTAATATTTAATTTAATTCATCCCCTTCGTGGTTGGTGATTGCAATTGGAGCATAATTCAAGGTGAAATTTGAATTTGGGTCCCTTGCATTGCACTAGGAGACCTATAGTGAGATCTCTATATAAGCACTCTCTTTTGCCTTCATTTGATCATGAAACGAAATCGAGAGGTGACATAATGCAATGATGATGCAAGTAAGAAAGAGGATGATATAGAAGGATAAGATAGAAGCACATATTAAATCCATTCTCAAGCATTTTTGGTGGACAAGCTATTGTGGATCTTCATTGAAGCAAGAAGGTGCTCTTCTCTTTAGATCTACCATTCTCAACATTCAAGCATTTAAAGGACATTATCATGGGATAGCGACTATGGATTGTGAATTGATAGGATTACTTTAGCCTTGTGGGCTTAGTATTCTTTCTTTATCACATTCAAATCTATGCATTTTCCTTCTCATTTCTATGTATGTTAGGATTGTTAATCTAGAGGATTTGATCTTGATATTACATATTTAAAGACTTTTTCCAAAGAGAAAAACAGACACACATATACTTTCTATATTCGGCTATTCGCGGAGGTGGAGATCACCAAAACGGGGGTTTGACCAAGGTAAAACCCTATATAGCCACCCCAAAACCCTCTTCTTCAAATATTTTGCAGGTGTTGTTTTCGGGAGTTACAGGTGTAGAATAGTCAATGTGAGACTAGATTTGAGTACCCTTTTCAGTGAACTATCGGGATCTGAAAATAGATTCTTTGTCGAGGTAGTGTAGGTCAGGGTCAAGATTATTGGGTCAGGGGTGACATTTGTGGGTCAAGGTCGACTTCTTTCACAAGACGGTGTCGGATCAAAAAAATATTTCTGGGTTTTGTTTGTCTCTACGTTTTTGTTCTGGGTCATCCTTCAGATTTTCCAGAAACTCAACACAGTCTATAGAAAATAAGTTTTTCCAGATCTGATATGTCTTGAGGTAGGTATCTTATCTCATTATTCTTTGCAAACACCCTTCATTTCTTATCATAATAATTAAGTGTAATAGATTGAAGTTAGACTTAGGATCTCTTTCTTTATGTAATTCTCATTATGAAAATCATATCTAGGAGATCCGAACAATCCAAAAATTTTGATCTTACATTTTGGTGAACCCGCGATAGACAACACTTTATTTTTCCTTGGTGTTATATTTACATTTCATTTTACATTTTGCATGAACATAGAAGTAGATTTTTTTTCTTGCATTTATATTTCAAAAATAAAAATATACAAAATTAATTTAAAAATACAAAAAACATTTACATTTTTCATGCTTGTAGTGTTTTCTTGTGTTCAACATGTATGATTTTTGTTTTGAATACTTTGATGAGGATTTTTTTGCACAAAATGATAGATCCCTTAATGAGGTACATGGAAGTGAGAATGCAAATGGTGAGAATGCAATCACCATGGATCCCATTCCTATTTCATCCTCCTCCACAATCTCTCCAATTGACCTTTACCATAGAGTGTATGCATGGTTACTTTCATATTCCTCTATTTGCCACATTGAGACACCTAAAACGGTATTTCCAAAACCTTTGATGACAGTAAAAGGGTGTCCTCGAATAACTATTAAGGGTAAACCTAGAGATCCTTTGGATTTCTTCGATAACATAGATTCTGTTTCGCATGCTTATCGCACACGAAATAATCCTTAACCTACTGTCCCAAAAAATTTACCTCCTTCTCAACCCGTGCTTCCTCAAGCACCTAGGTTACCTTCTTCCTTTAAGGAATATGATTTAGTGGAATAGTTACACGCTACTCCGACTAAGATATCTTTATGGGAATTACTTCAAACTTCTCCTACATATCATGAGGCATTGAAAAAAGCTTTATCTACTCTCCCCGCTACACCTCCTAATCAAGAGAACATTAATTCATTTCTAGAGTGCATGCATACTATGCCTTCTGTACCTCCTATTGTGTTTTCAAATGATGATCTACCTATTGTTGAGGTGTAGAATCAATATGATGCTCTTATTGTTGTTGTCTCTATTAACCAGAGTATCATTCGCAGAACATTGATTGATAATGGATCTGGGCTCAATGTTTGTAGCATGGATATGCTCTAGAAAATTAAGGCTGATCTTACAACTATTCAACCAAATAATATTCCTATTCATGGATTTGATAATATTGCAAATAAAAATTTGGGTATTATTACGCTACCTATTAAAGTTGGTCCTGTGCTTCTCTACACTCCTATCCATGTTATGCCTGGAACACTCAATTATAACCTTTTATTAGGAAGACCTTGGTTACATACCATGCATGCGGTTCCTTCTACTCTTCATCACAAGGTTAGGTTCATTTATAACAATTTGATGTACACACTACATGCGAATGATGCACCAAATCCTTGCCTGAATGTCGAATATGCTAAGGTTCCTGAGCCTATACAACCAATTAAGAAACCTGAGCAATCGCCTAAAGTTAAACAAGATGAAATTCCATCTTCTTATCTGATGGAAGATGATTGGGGAACATTGGATTTTAATCCTACTTTTCTAGGAGAGTATGAAGTCTCAGATTTGGAATTTATGAAAGAACAAATTGAGTTTGAAAAACAAGTTTTTATTCCTTCTCTGCTTTCTGAGGAATTAAAAAGTAACTTTGTTGCTACTTCTCATGATGAAACAATTGAGACAATAAAACCAAATTGCTATGAAATTGAGACATATACTGCTCCTTTAACTCAATCTGATATGGCCGACAGATATGGTTCTAGTTATCATTTACTCAAGAAATTAGGATTTAATGGGAAGGGTTGTGGTAAATATGAACAAGGTATACAAGTACCCTGGGATAATGAAGGTTGTGATTATACTTATGGGTTAGGATTAAATCCTTAAAGGCAACCATCAGCTTTTCCTCTTAACGTCAATCATATTTGTGGCGAACATTTGAAATTGGTTAATCCGCTTCTCCTTGACATGGATCAAAAGCCTAGTTTGGACATTTTTCCTGAGGATGAAGCCCTCGCTGATTTTTTAGGATCTTATCAGGATCTACCTACATTTCATCATAAGAGAAGAAAGCTCTATTGTTTGAATAATGAAGCCTATTTTAGAGAAAATGATGAACATGATATTTCTCCTTCACCAATAGATTCTCCCATACAAAGTAATTTATTTATAACTGAGACCATAGAAGTTCAAGTCGATGACAATGATGCTGAAAAAATGATCAAAATTGGAAAGTGTTTGAGTCAAGATGAACATGATCAATTGGTTTCTCTCTTGCTTGAATATAAAGATATCTATGCTTGGACATATTCGAATATGCTGGGTATAGATCCCAAGATTGTTACTCATAATATTGTCCTCAAACCTAATGCTAAACCTATGAAACTGAAGATTTGCAAAATGAATCCAGGCATTGCTTTACTAGTTAAAGCTGAAATTGAAAAACTATTAGGTGTCGGATTCATCTGGTCTATGGATTATTCTGAATAGATTTCCAATATTGTGGCTTTTTCTAAAGGGGATAATAAAATAAGAATGTGCACTGATTTTTGGGATCTAAATAAAGCATCCTTAAAAGATGATTTCCCGCTACCTAATATTGACATGATTGTGGATTCAATGGCGGGCCATGCTTTATTTTCTTTTATGGATGGATTTTTGGGTTATAATCAAATCTTTATTCCTATTGAGGATCAACTTAAGACTGCATTTATTACACCTCGGGGGACATTTTGTTGGGTCATGATGCATTTTGGATTAAGAAATGCGGGAGCCACTTATCAACGTGCCATGAATTTGATTTTTCATGATTACATTCATAAAATTTTGGAAGATTATGTGGATGATATCTTTGTGAAGTCTATACAAAGAGAAGATCATGTGTTCATTTTAAGACAAATATTTGAAAGAATTAGGAGTTACAACATGAGGTTAAATCCTAAAAAATGTGCTTTTGGAGTTGATTCTGGAAAATTATTAGGATTTATCATTTCTAGGTGAGGCATAGAGGTTGATATTGAAAAGATTGATGCTATTGTTAACATGCCTCCTCCTAAGAATATTTCACAATTACGCAGTTTACAAGGTAAAATGCAATCTATTCATTGCTTTGTTTCTAACCTAGCCGATAGGACTGTTCCTTTTACTTCTTTACTCAAAAAAGATACCATTTTTTCTTGGAACCAAGACTGTAAGAAATCCTTTGAGCAATTTAAGGAATATCTTTCTAATCCTCCTATCATACAACCTTTTCAATTCAATAAACCCTTTTATCTATATACTTCTGCTACTTCCAATGCTGTGAGTGCATTGTTGGCCCAACATAATAGTGAAGGAAAGGAAAGACCGGTATACTATATCAGTCAGACCTTGTTGGACTATGAAACACAATATACTCAACTAGAACAACAATGCTTGGCTTTAGTTTATGCTTTCCAAAAAACTCTGGCATTACTTGTTCAATGTTGAGGTCAATGTGATTGTTAAATTCGATCCTTTAAAACACCTTTTCTCAAAAACTGATCTCTCTAGCCGTTTGGCAAAGTGGGTGATGTTGCTTACGGAATTTGATCTCGATTTCATCCTTCAAAAGTCAATTAAAGGAAAATCTTTAACTAATTATTTAGTTGAAGCTCCTTGTCCTCATTCTAATACAACTATTACCTCAGTAGAATTCCCAGATGAGAATATATTTGCAATCAAACAAGAAGATGTTTGGGAATTATATTTTGATAGTTCTAGATGCAAGACAGGATCTGGGGTGGGAATTATCTTAGTCCCTCCTACAAAAAAACCGATCCCTATGTCATATAAATTAAATTTTCCTTGTACTAAAAACATTGCGTAGTATGAAGCTCTTATAGCTGGCTTATGAGCAGCTTCATCCCTTCATATTAAAAAATTGGAAATTTACGGGGATTCACAATTAATTGTGCAAAAAAATCAAAGGAGGTTATCAAACTAAGAATGATAAAATGACGCAATATCAAGATTTGGCTATGGATATTCTTTCACAATTCTCTTCTTACACAATTCAAACTTTACCTAGGAAAGATATTCGACACGCAGATGCCATGGCAAGCGCAACTTCTTTGGTTTGTCTCAAGAATAATGACGAAGACTTTCAATTCACTATACACACTCTTAAATTTCCTGCAATTTCTGATAAAGTTACTATTGATTGTTGTAAATTGCATTTAGATGAATGGTATTCGCATGTCTTTCATTTTTTGAAAGATAATACTTTTCCTGAATCAGCAACAAGAAACACACGTAATCATATTAGAAAGCTTGCAGCCTGTTATTTTATTTTAGGGGAAACACTTTACAAACGTTCTTACAATAGTTTACTATTAAGATGCCTTAGCCAAAGCAAAGTACCTGTCACTTTAGTAGAAGCTCATTCTGGTTCTTGTGGAGGACATTTTGGTGGGAAATCTTTAGTTAATAAACTTCTTAGAATGGGATACTATTGGAAAAAAATGGAGCAAGATTCCTTTACGTTTGTTAAAAAGTGTCCCCAGTGTCAACAACATGGTAATTTAATTCATGCTCCTGCTCGTGAGCTTTGAAATCAAGTTGCTCCATGGCCTTTTAGCATTTTGGGTTTTGACCTTATTGGAAAAATCTCACCAGCTTCTTCTCAAGGACATATGTACATCCTCACAGCTACAGATTACTTTAAAAAGTGGGTAGAAGCTATCCCTCTTCCTTCTACTACTGCGGATGTTATCTGTGATTTTATCCTTAATCATATTATAGCACGATTTGGTATTCCTTCAACGATAGTTTCGGACAATGGTACTTCTTTCAAGAATAAAGAAGTCACGAAATTCATGGATAAATATTGTATTCAACATAGATTTTCTACTCCCTATTACCCTCAATCTAATGGTCAAGCCGAAGCATCAAACAAGGTTATTGAACAAATATTAAAGAAAACTGTTAACAAACATGCAAAAGATTGACATACACAACTTACTTATGTTTTGTGGGCTTATAGGACTAGTGTTCATATGGCCAAAGGTACTTCCCCTTATAATCTTATTTATGGTACTAACACTATCATGCCTTTAGAATTAGAAATACCATCTTTGTGTGTTTCATTTCATGGGATCATTGACAAGGATACTTTCCGGGAACAACGATTACAAGAATTAGAAATGTTAGATGAACAACAGATAAATGCTCTAGAACATATTAAGGCTTATCACAAATCACTTCATAAATAGTATAATCACAAGGTGATTGAACGGTCATTCTTGGTAGGTGATTTAGTGTTATATGAAAATCAATGGAATGTGAATGCTCCACCTGGTGAAAAAGGAAAATTTACCCCAATTGGCTTGGAACTTTTATGGTAATTGAGGACTTTACTTCAGGTGCTTATAAAATTGCTGATATGAATGGTGTCCCTCTTAAGGAACCTATTAATATTATGCATCTCAAACATTATCATCCCTAATTCATCATTCTTTCTTTATGTAGGTATGTGTTCCTTATAGAAAAATTATTTTATAAGTTATGCAAATTAGAATGCATTCATACATATTTTCCTTTCCTCTTTCTTTTATTAAGTTTTATGCATTGATGAAAATATAAGTAATCAACCATAGAAATATTTGTTCAAAACAAAGTCTTCTTCATAAATAAGTTTCTTCTGAGTTTAGTACATATGTGGCATATATTCCATATCTATCAAACTCTATCTCTATGCTCTGAAGGTCATTGGCTCTCGGCTCTCTCTAATTTGTGGTGTGAGGCTAAGGATCTCAGAATGGTAGTTCGTGTCTAGCTCCTTGAGATTCTCATCTCCTCAATACGCTCCTGGGCTCTCTGTAGATCAGCCATTAGCTGCTTTTCTCTTTCTTTACATAGCCTCAGTTCTCCCTGCACACATAGGAAGATATCTGCATGTCTTTCGGGATCCCTTTGTCCTATAAGGGACTCTCTCTCACTAGTTGGTAGTTGGTAGGATATACATGTATCCTTCAAAACCTCAGATGCAAAACTCCTCCACTCCGCTACGGTCGCTGCAAAAATTCAAATTCAAACTTCTTTAAATACTCCTTTTAGAAAAACATTTATTCAAAACATTCTAAAAATCAAATTCCATATATATTACCTGGATCTCCCACCTGGGCGTCACTGAAGAATCTAGACGGTGGGGGCATGGAATGACTACCCTCTCCTCGCTCGCTATGTCTAGGTCTAGGTTGTGGTGTCTCTGTGTACGCTCGGGGAGGTCGCCATGATTTCAAGGGTGGAACATGTTATGCCCTGCATCCCCGTCCCTACATTTTGTGTGCAAAATGTTGGGTCCCCCTTTTTTTCTTTTTGTTTTTGCTTTTTGCTGCGGCTTTGCCTTGTCTTTCTTTTCCTTCTCGTCTTCTTTCTCTGGGGTTTTCTTCCCTGGAGTGTTGTTCTTTTTGTTTGTTTTTCCCCTCTGGGATCCCGGATCCCGGAGGTTGCCTTTTGGTTGGAAGCTTGATTCCGGACTCCGGGATTCTTTGTGATAATGTTCCTAAGTCTTAGGAATATCATCGTAAGGAATCCCCGAGCCTGGAGTCCGGATGTTTTGCCTAACCCAAAATCTCCGGAGTGAGGAGGATTACTTTTTACCGCGGGTATAAATAGACTTGCCTGTCATTTTCACACTTGCCGTGATTAAAATCTTTGAGCAATTAGAGCGAAATAGAGTGATTTTTGAAGCAATTATCAGAGCAGTTACAGAGAGATTTGTGATAATCGAAGCTTAACACCTACTGTTCTCAGACGTACGCTAGTGCTTCGTGGTGGTGATGTTGACAGCTTGGCGATTTGAAGCTGTTGCAGAGTTCTCCTGGTAATCTTTCCCTTCCTCCGCCTTCTACATTTTCAGGTTAGTTTCTCTGCTCCCCTCCTTTATGCTTTGCTTTTGTTTCCTGGTTTTCTTTGTTTTTTCTTGTCTTTGTTTTTGTTTGCTTCATTTTCGTTTTCTTTGTTTTTGTTTTCTTTGTTTCTCTATTGTTTCTTTGGTCTTCTGGTTTTGCCACTTGCTGGTGGCTCGGCTCTGCCAGAAGGTTGTCTGCCTTCTGTGCAGATGTAGATAGTTTGTAAATAATTTGTAAACAACCTGTAAATAGCGTACATAATGTAAATAGCTGTATATTCTTGTTTCAGCTTTGTCTATTTTTTTTTCCGTGGGAGTCGCCCGTGTGTATATTCATGTATATATGTATATTTCTGTAGGTAACCCTTGTATATATCCCTCCTTTCCATGTATATACCCCTCAGCTCTTTGTATATCCTTTCAGGTGGCTCGACGAGATGGTCGAGTCACCCTTGCAGTTGGTTTTCCGCTTCAAATTTGCTTCAAGGCAGAAAACCACTTGTTTGAAACTCGGCTCTTGGCTGGTTTCAAACAGGCAGTTTTCTCTCTCCTCCTTCAAGGCTGTCAGAGCCTCATTTATTTCCCATGCGCGCAACTACTTCTGGCCAAGTGGCTTTCCCTTTTTGCGCGTTTGAACAGTCAGCTCCGCCGCCAGTGCCATCCCATCCATTCAATGCTGGCGCACGTGGCGTCCACATGGACCCGCTTCCACATTCTTCTTTACTAACGGTCACTTCTCCGTGCTTCGAGTCCCTTTCCATCATTCATCCCATGTCTTCGTCAAGTGGGACAAAGTTTCCCGGACCCAAAGATATAATGAAGAATCCTAAGTTTATGTTTTTCTTTTCGGATACTTATGTGAAAACTAACTTTTCAGGAAAAGCAAACAGCGTGGTGGTAAGAACTATGGATCCCGGAGTTACTATTTTATTTTGATAAATATGTTCTGATGGTCGCTTTATCTCGCAGGTCCAGACTTAATACTACAACCATGTCTGAAGCATCCGCCTCATCTCCTCCCGGAAGTCTAGAGTTGCCATCCACAACCGAGACCAGGGCAGCGGCAAAGTCAAAAATAGAAAAGGCCCTGGCAAAGCTGCCCCTCACCATGAAGTATATGCAGGGTGAAGAGATTGTGGGCTCAAAGATTGAGTCCCAGGTAAAATTGATGACTGACCCCAGTGTCAGAACTTGGGCAGAAATGCAGGCCCTAGTAAAGATAATGCATATCCAGCGACAGGCTGGAGACACAACTGCAACCAACGTCGGAGGTTCTGGAATTCTCCAGGCGGATTGCTTCCCATGCTCTGTACAGTCTTCAGAGCTTGTTCTTACTCTAGCGGCCCACTATAACTCTTCCATCCGGGCCATCATGTTAGCACCAGTAGAACCCACGGGATTCCCCACTCCACTGGTGTCCCTTGACCCAGTTACTTTCCAAGCAGGCATGGGTATCCTGCAATTTGAGAGATCCTCAGTGGTCACGAGGACAGAGGCCTTGAAACAATTTAACCAACTGGAGGATGCCGCCCGAGTGTACATGAACATCCACTAGCTAAAGGTCCCAAAGAGGGATCCAAAAAGAATGAAGATAAATATCCCTCGCTCCGAATTCAAGGAAAGCATCCAAATGGGGATGATTGCATTGGCCCGGGTATTTGGGCAGCCCTCCGCCTAGGAATTTGCAAAGTGGATGTACTATTTCCTCCTGGGCATCTCTGCTAATGGAGAATTTCTCGATTGGGCAACCATTATCTCCAATCATGTCGACTCCCAGTTCCGACAGCTGAACAAGAATAAGAAGTTCTACATGACTTCTTATGTTTTCTGGGCTTTGGCCCAGCAGAGGCCCCACTCCAATGGCCTACTTACAGATGGCGTTCTCAGACTTGGCCGGGGATAGAAAATGCCATGGGACCATTTCCCACAGATTCAATGGGAAGCCAGCTTCCCCAGTTACGGTCGGGTAAATGACTCCTTCGTTTACTACCATTTGCTCACGCCCGCCCGGGATGCCAGATACCGCCTGTCTACTGAGGTGATGAAGTTGGTTAGTAGTTATGGGCACTACTACATCCAGTTCCAGCAGCACACATACATTAGGGTCGCCGGCTTCTCCAGAAAACCCTACTTGTTGCCCAAACATTGTGGGGACAAGATTGTGCTGCTGGAATACTACCGACAGATGATGGAATTACATGCCTTCTTGGCCCTCAAAAAGGTCCCCAATGTTTAATTATCCAATATCCTGTGGGAACTACACCTGCACTCTGGCCACCGCAAAAGAGGCAGATAATGAGCTTCAATGTTACAACTTGCAGGAATTTTATCTGGCGCATAAAATTTTTGATCCGCATGGCAGAATTGCAATGGCACTGCCCCGGGCTGCGGACCCCCACCACACACACATAGAAGACTTCTGGGCAGATTGCCAGGATGATATGGATGTGTACAGCCGGCATTACAATAGAATGACGGCCGGAATGATGCAGGAGCTAAAGCTCCGGAGGTTCCCGACAGGCTTTTCAGATGACACCCCCACCATAGATCCCCAGTACAAAGAGAAGGGGATCGACAAAATGCCCCTGGCGCCAATGAATTGGGCTGTCCAGGAGGACCACACAATTGAGGACTTCACTCGAGAGGTGGTCGAGAGAAGTCATGGCTATTTTAAGAAGGCATGCCCCGGGAGTGTGCGCTTGGCCTCCAAGCCGGTAACAAAAGCACCGCCACCGGTACCAAGGTTGACTCCGGGGGCCGAGACTTCTGCGCAAGGCATAGACAAAGAAAAAGGGATAGAGACAACTCCCCCCGCGCAGCAAGTCCCCATTCAAGAATAGATTAGGCAATCTGTAGCGACCTCCCATCAAATGAGGGAGCAGTTGATCACAAAGCTTGCCACTCCCCCGCTGATGGCCGGACCAATTCATCCTCCTTCCTCTCCATCACTGGCAGCCTTAATGGCGAAGGCGACGGGGGTGGATCCTCTGGAGGCAGCAGCAATAGTAGATGCGGGGCCACCTTTGATCACCCGGAGGAAGAGAAAGCACATAAAATATCCCAAGGCAGAACCGGTGCCCAGGGCTTCCCTCCCAAAAGAAGTGGAAATCCTTTCCTCTAGTTCCCCGGAACCGGAGAAGGAAACAGAACAGGCAGACATCCCAGCCAGTCCCCCTCCAGAAGAGGAATTTCACATGTTTGCAGCCTATGAGTTCAGAAACCTGCAAGGGGACGATACACAAGTGGGGACAGAAGTCCCAGAGCAGGAACAAGAGGCTGTGGACCTGAAAGATCAGGAAGAAGCTACGGGGCAAGAAGAGCAGCGAACAGAAGAAAAGAGGCGAGAACCGGAGACTATCTCTGGGGCCTCTGGAATAGAAGGTCCGGGAGTGGACCAACCGCCACCAAGTGAACAAAAGGCATCCACTGGGGAACCCAAACCCAGAACTTTGAGACCAACCATAACCCCATCTGCCTCGTTCCCAAGGCCACTCCCGGGGGCAACCTTTGGGTGGTTTATCACAGCGGCCCAAACTCTAAATCTTGGCCCGATACCGCCCCTACTACCGACAGATGAAGAAGAAGAAGAGCAGCATGAAGAAGAGATCCCCGAAGAAGCCAACCAAGGTCTAGATACATCAATTGACATCTGAGACCAGGCTGAGGAGATAGAAATTGAAGATGTTGCTACTGAAGTAGTTCCAGCAGGGAGGGAAACAGAGGAAATACCTGTTGAAAAGGAGCGGCCGCCACCGGACACTGGGAGAGGATCCGAAGAACAAATTATAGCAGGAAGGTCACCCCTCCCACCTCCATGGTTGGTAGAGAGTAGGAAAAGGAAAGCCCAATCCACTCCAACAATCCCTATCTCTCTGACTGAAATGATGGCCTTGGCTCAGGCCCTGCCAAAAGCAAAGAAGGCCCGGACAGTTCATACCCTTCAAACTGGGCCGGACGGAGAAACAATTGTGGTGGTAGCAACACCTCCCCCAGACACCGATGAAGTGACCGCAGATCCCACGGATTACAATATCGCAGAGGTATCCTTGAGCAAAAGGGGGAAGCAGGGCGAGGTGGACCTGCTAAAAGAAGCGGCAAGGGCAGTGGAGGCCCGATACGAAAAAGAGGCCCAGAGGCTCAAGGAAGAGAAGGAGAAGAGTGCAAACCTCATGGGGTTACTTATAGAGCTGGCCTGACCCCTCAACGCCGCCCCTCCACAGACCTCCACATCAGAGGAATTACCGCAGAGCGACATAGACTCCCTGCGAGTAATGAAGAAAAAGGCCCTGGCAATAGACGAATGGGTCACTCTACAAATAGGAAACACCCGGCATTTCCTAGCGGCCACTCTCCCAGATTTATATAAGGCCCGACAGATTATTTTGTAGGTGGAAGCACTGATTGAGCAGTGGGAGAGTGACGCCGAGAATTACCAGGCGTGGAAGGTAGAGTTCGAAGAGCTCCTCACCCTGGGAGAAGACATAATTTCTGAATCCAGAATTCTGGGTGAGGAATCATTTGATTTCGTAAAGGCTCAGCACTCCAGAATGGACCTCACATTGGAGGTAACCAAGCAACTGGTAGAGTCTTTACAGGAAATGATAAACACAATGAAGTATTCTTTTAATTTATACAAGTCATTGTAATAAAAGCTTCTGGGGTTGATCCCCTTAGTACGAATACTTATACTCCCGAGGAGTCAGTCTTGGGAAATTTTGATGAAAGGATGGCATCCCGGTACCAATCCCCGGAGGGAATGGATGGGGCCTGAATGGAAAAACTGACCAAAATGGTGCTTAAGGGCCACGATGCCGCCAGGATGGCAGATGAGTTTCGAAATAATGTTCCGGACTTGGCGGAACAAGTTGAAGTGGCCAGACACAGAAGGGCCAACCTGAGGAAGATTGATGAAGATGGTATTTTCCGCATCCTTCAGGCCTTCAATGATAATAAACAGCCTTGAGCGTTCTCCGGGAACCGGGGAAATTTGAGTTTTAAACATTCTTTATTCTTTTGGGGACGTAAGTTCCCAGATCCTGGAGTTTCGGATCCACAATTTTGTATTCTTTAAAGTGATTTGTGTCTCGGTCCCCGAGGCCGACCGGTCACTTTCAGAGGCGGTTAATAAAGACTGTCAGAGGGTAGTTGGACACATCAAGAGGCATTGGCTCGACAGTTGGTTTCTGACAGGGTGATCTTCTCGAGGCACTGTTCAAAGGTACACCTGGCACATTGGAGACAGGGTGCCGCATTTCCCATTTATGAGGCATGTAGCCTCGGTCCCTGAGGGACGTACTCTCTTCTTTCTTCTCTCTGGCTCTCTTCTCGAGGATGATTCTTCCGATGTATATTCTTGTCTTCTTCTTCTGATGTGGCAGACCTATTCCGTCTCCAGGTCTTTTGTAGGGTGGCGCAGGTAGTACCGGCCCCCAGATATTGTATTTTATTAAAGCACAGTAGAATAGGGTTAGGGTTAGAAAGAGTTGTATAAATAGGCAAATTGGCCCATTTTCAAGGGTCGGCAAAATTGATGATTTTGTTGTCCATAAGAAATAGTAAAGTGATTTTTAGTTTTAGTGGAAAAGCTCAATGCTCCTCCATTCTATTCTTGATAGTCAGATGCTCCCTTGGAGCCACTATTGCATCACGCACCAGTGCTTGCTGGACTAAACAATAATGAAGAAGGAAGGATTCTTGGCAATGAAGTTGTTAACATCTCTGCTTCTGAGTTAATGGTATTTCATGTTTTAATGTTCTGTATGTCCTTCACTCTGATATGTTAAAGTAGATTAACGACCTCTTTATTTCCGCTACTGATAAAATGCTAACTGATGGTTGTGTATTTCTTTGGTATTTAGTGTAGTCTTTTAGAGTGTTGTTGATGTTCCAGACTTTTCAGCATGACTGTAGTTAGATAAACATTTCTAACCCTGCAGGATCTTTTTTTCATTTTATTTGCTAAGTGTGGAATACTCCGGGAAACCCTTACTATTCTGAATCTCCAGAGGAATGAGTTGAAGTAACCAGCTATCCCCCTTGAAAATAGTCACCTCTCCCAACCGAGCCCCGCACCGTCGTGACCCGACACGCAGGTGCTTGAAGGCCCGAAGGATTTATTTCCCCCGGACAACCTTTGCAGGCGGAGTTGGCCGATTTTTCCAAACTTCGGAACCCAGTGACAACTTATGACTGTTGGCAGACCCAGTCAGCAAAACCCCGTCAATAGAACATAGACTGCCTGATCACTGGTACCTCTGTTGCTACCTGGGGGCATCCACTCTTCTCTCTCCTCTTCTCTCTCCTTTGTTCTCTCCTCTTCTCTCTCCTTTACTCTCTCATATGCTCTATCCTCCTCCATAGGATCTCCCTCAAAGGGATGCTCCTCCTCATTTCCCTGGTCCTCCTCCTCTTCTGCTGGTATGTCACCTCCTCGAGGGTTCCTCTCTGAAGGACCTGGATCACCTATGGGGTAGTCATCGAGGAAGATAGGATGGGTCCCCTATAAACTCCAATATCTGATATACTCTCTGCTAACACCTACATAGGATATATTGGGGTCTACGTCTACATCCTCAGTCTCATCTATCTCACTATCAACAATATCTACCACTGTAGGTCGGCGTATGGTGCTGGGTCTCTGATAATATCTCGTAGGATATACATATCAAGGTACTATCCAGGGAACCCGTTGTACTAGACCAAACCGTCTCATCACCCTATCATAGTAGTATGGCATCACGACATGATTTGTAGGACCTTCTAGCAGCTTGCGCTGTTGTGAGTGTCTCAAATGATGTCAGGTATCCGGTCACTCTATCATCTAACAATAAGGTCTCCATATCACATCTATACCTGGTATATGGTCAAGTCATACTCTCCAAAAGAGGATATCTCCATACTGCTAGACATCTTCTAGCGGATATGCAAAGGCTCTCGGTGTGCTCACATCTATCATCATAGGAACACCCCGTGGTCATGTACATGCGAAATGCTCAAACATCCAAACCTGTAATAAGGTGCATATTGTAAGACTCTCTCGCTGGTATCTCACTAACTAACTCAACTCATGATAAAGATGAGCCAAAATGTTGCGGCCCCATGAGATGATGACACTGTCACTCTCCATCCTGTGTATGAGATGGGTGAATGGTGCTAAAAATACTATACCCTTTGTGTTGGGCACTACAACCAAAGCATGTATACATAGCATCACTCTCTGTACCAAAGGTGTCAGACCTACTAGTATGGCTGATAGAGATATCTGATCTAATCGGGTCCTCATCTGTGGTAATCATCCCAAAAAATACTCCATATCTACAAAAATCTTGGGAGGAACCCGCGGTACTCTTGGTCTGCAGGCTCGCCTTGGACTGGAAGTCGCAGGATCCTATACACATCCTCTAGCATGATTGTGATCTCTCCTATTGGAAGATGGAAGGAACAAGTATCCTCATCCCATCTCTCTATCAAGGCTGATATCATGGACCTGTGGAACCTCATCTGTAGTAAGACTGCTACCCAAAACAATCCCACATCTCTCAATAATGGTATCTCATCTTATTGTAACTCAGACATGCTCTCTTTAACAGATAGTAGTAACCCTCTGAAGGGATGCTCTCATAGACGGACAGGGTCCTGTAAGCACAAACAGGAATCTTATCAGTGCTCTATCATCAAATAACTATTTTACCCACTTGACTTGGTCAAGGTCGACCTTAATGGGTCAAGGTCGACCTTTTTGGTTAAGGGTCGACCTTTTTGGGTCAGGGTCAACCTTTGTGGGTCAAGGTCGACATTCACCACAGAAAGGCTAGAACCTTCCCAGTCAAGGTCGACCTTAAAGGGTCAGGGTCGACATAACTGGGTCAGGGTCAAACTTTCTAGGTCAGGGTCAACCTTTCCTATAAAACATGAATTTTTCAATCACAAACATCAAAAATAGGACACCTAACTTGGGCAGTGGTTGTCTTCTAGCTAGGCGCTCTCTCAGGACCTCCATACGGCTCGCTCAAAATTCCTCTCTCCTTGGCATCTTGTCTCCTTCTTCCAAATTCTACAAATGGTAAGAATGAGGAGGTAATTCTTTCTTTCTCTTATTTCTAGTGACAAAATTAGGGTTTCATTTGAAATTACTTAGGTTAAATTCGAATTTCCCTTCAAAGTGCACTTAGATAGGCATTCACTCTTCTCATCATAACTTGAGTTTGGTAGCTCTGTTTTCAGTGTTGTCAGAGGCGTTGGAATCATGATTTAGATACCTAACCTCTTAAGTTAGTTTAAGAAGGTTTAGGATCCTTATAAATAGTTTAGGAAAAGACTTTTCAATAAAAAACATATTTAGTGTATATAACTAACCTTATCACCCGGTTTCACCTTTCAAGAATTAGTAAGCCAAATCAGGGGGGCATAAGGGGATCTATGCACTTCTCAAAATCATCATAATAAGACTTATGTGTTCTATGGATTTTAATTAACCTTGTGTACTGCAGGTTGCGGGTACTAATGGTTTCTTGCAGGATCTCCGCATTGAGGACTTGGCTATATCCTTTTTATACTTTATGATATTTTCTTACTTTAGCTTGCATACTCATGTAGTGTCATATCTAAGCTAAAGTGGGGGATAAATATATCATCTTAAAATGGAAGCACTTCCATTTTGGTAGGTTTAGCACCTTCATTTAGTATGCTTGCATATTAGATTTGCATTTAGGAATGCATCTGCACTTGATTATGCATGTTTAAGTGAAATTAGGGTAGGATCTTATGGATTCTCCTAGATTTCCCCCTCCATGACTCTTTCCTCTAGGTAGGACCTATGTATTGGTCCTCCTAGGCCTTATCATGCTCTTCCTAGGCCTCCAGGCCTTCATCCCAATATTCTGGGAGATTCCCTCACCTTCCTAGGTCCCCAACCGACCTAGGAATCTCACATACACTTTCTGGTGACCTGCTTGAAACCTCAGGTCAGGGTCAAGATAGACCCTAACCTAGGTCAAGCTCAAGGTCTACCTTGACCTAGGTAAGGGTCGAACTCTACCTTGACCTAGGTAAAGGGTGAGGTCGACATAGACCTCTGTCGGGTGTTGGTCCCCGCTTTCAAATTCGGAGCTTATCGGGGTTCTAAACTTAAAATGTGTCCCCAGGTTCGAATGCGAAAGTGTTTTCTCTGATATTTGATTTAATTCATCCCCTCCATGGTTGGTGATTGCAATTGAAGCATAATTCAAGGTGAAATTTGAATTTGGGTCCCTTGCATTGCACTAGGAGACATATAGTGAGATCTCTATATAAGTACTCTCTTTTGCTTTCGTTTGATCATGAAACAAAATGGGGAGGTGACATAATGTAATGATGATGAAAGTAAGCAAGAGGATGATATAGAACGACATATTAAATCCATTCTCAAGCATTTTTGGTGGACAAGCTATTGTGGATCTTCATTGAAGCAAGAAGGTGCTCTTCTCTTTAGATCTACCATTCTCAACATTCAAGCATTCAAAGGACATTATGATGGGATAGAAACTATGGATTGTGAATTGATAGGAGTACTTTAGCCTTGGGGGCTTGGTATGCTTTCTTTATGACATTCAAATCTATGCATTTGCCTTCTCATTTCTATGTATGTTAGGATTGTTAATCTAGAGGATTAGATCTTGATATTACATATTTAAAGAATCTTTCCAAAGAGAAAAACACACACACATATAATTTTTAAAGTCGGCTATTCATGGAGGTGTAGATCACCAAAATGGGGGTTTGACTAAGGTAAAACCCTATATAGCCACCCCAAAACCCTCTTCTTCAGATATTTTGTAGGTGTTGTTTTCGGGAGTTACAGGTGTAGAACAGTCGATCTGAGACCATATTTGAGTACCCTTTTCAGCGAACTATCAAGATCTAAAAATAGATTCTCTGTCGAGGCAGGGCAGGTGAGGGTCAAGATTATTGGGCCAGGGGTGACATTTGTGGGTCAAGGTTGACCTTTTTCACAAGATGATGTCAGATCAAAAAAAGATTTATGGGTTTTGTTCGTCTCTACGTTTCTGTTCCTATTCATGCTTCATATTTTCTAGAAACTCAACACAGGCTGCAGAAAATGAGTTTTTCTAGATCTGATATGTCTTGAGGTAGGTATCTTATCTCATTATTCTTTGCAAACACCCTTCATTTCTTATCATAATAATTAAGTGTAATAGATTGAATTTGGAATTAGGATCTCTTTCTTTATGTAATTCTCATTATGCAAATCTTATCTAGGAGATCTGAACAATCCAAGAATTTCGATCTTACACAAGCATAGTGGGTTTAACCATGGAGAAGTTAAGCGTGCTTGAGATAGAGTAGTAGTGGGATGGGTGACCTCCCGAGAAGTCTCGGTGATTCACATCTATGAGCATCACCTAGACACAATGAGTGCTAAGTGTTCCATTAATTCTTAAGAGATATGGGTTCATGTGAACCACTACTCATGAAACATGGGTCAAGGAGTTGTACTAAAAAACTATACAGTTGAATCCTGATAGCAATATCATGATTTGACTTAATGTGGAAAATATCTCCTACTTATCAATTGATGAGCTTAAGGGGCTTTCTAACGAATGGTTCATAAGGCACAACACTTGTTGAAGGTTTTGCAAATGTGGTTGCAAGCAAAGTGGGTTTAACTATGGAGGAAGCTTCGCAGTTAAGCATGTTTGAGTTAGAGTAGTACTGGGATGGGAAACCTCCTAGGAGGTCCCAGTGCTTCACCTCTTTGAGAATCTCCTAGATACTATGATTTATAAGTGTTCCATTCATTCTCATGAGAGATGGGTTCATGCAAACTACTACTCATGAAACACGAGTTAATGAGTTTGACTCAAAAAATTACAAAGTTGAGTACTGATAGAAATATCATAATTTGACTTGCTGTCAAAAACATATCCTACTTATAAATTGATGAGCTTAAGGGGCATTCTAATGAATGGTTCATAAGGCACAACATTTTCTAAAGGTTTTGCAAATGGGGTTGCAAGCAGAGTGGGTTTAACCATGGAAGAAAATTCATAGTTAAGCGCGCTTGAGATGGAGTAGTACTGGTATGGGTGACCTCCCAAGAAGTCCTGGTGCTTCACCTCTATGAGCATCACCTAGATGCAATGAATGCTAAGTGTTCCATTCATTCTCATGAGAGATGGTTTCATGAGAACCACTACTCATGAAACATGGGTCAATGAGTTTGACTCAAAAAACTACAAAGTTGAATATTGATAGTAATATCACAATTTGACTTGTCATGGAAAAAATCTCCTACTTATCAATTGATGAGCTTAAGGGGATTTCTAGTGAATGGTACATAAGGCTCAAAAATTGCTGAAGGTTTTGCAAATGGGGTTGCAAGAAGAGTTATTTTAACCGTGGAGGAAACTTTGTAGTTAAGTGCGCTCGATATGGATTAGTACTGGGATGGGTGACCTCTCGAGAAGTCTCGATGCTTCACCTCTGTGAGTATCACCTAGATGCAATGAGCCCTAAGTGTTCCATTCACTCTCATGGGAGATGGGGTCATGTGAATCACTACTCATGAAACATGGGTCAATGAGTTCGACTCAAAAAATTACATAGTTGAATCCTGATAGCAATATCACAAAATGATATTTTATCAATCAAATATCATTTAAATAAATATTAATATCACTAAGTGATGAGAAAGAGATGGCATTTAATTCAATCTTGACTACTTTCACATTGGTGATAGTAGTACATATTAAAAAATAAAAAATGATGGTATTCTTTAGTTCACCTCATTTAAATAATTAATAATACTGTACCAAATACTAAATGACATGAAATAAATATTTTTTTTTATCAACCTTAGATATATGGCTTGTATTATGATAAATATTTTTTGATATAAAATGATAGAATTTTATTTGTTGACCTCATTGACATGTACTATTAAGTGAAGAAAAAAAATGTTTTTTTCAATCAACCTTATTCACATGGTCACTAATACGACAAATAATAACCAATAAAAAAGTGATAGTATTCCATGACCCCATTCACATGGATAGTAGCTAAGAAAATAAATGTGAAAGAAAAATAATGGTATTTTATCAATTTTACCTTATTGAGATGTCCTACTAAGTGATGAGAAAAATATTGTATCTTTAAAATCACCCTTATTCTCATGGTTAGTAGGATTACAAATATTTACCAATGAAAAGTGGAGATATTTTTATCAATTGACCTCATTTAGATGGTAGAAAATATTACCACATGATGATAAAGACAAGGCCAATCAACCTTATTCACATGTGTAGTAGTAATACGAAGAACTGTCAATAAAAATTGATGGTTTTAAATATCAATGCACCCCGTTCAAATGACTATAAATGCTACTACATATCAAGTGATAAGGAATACACGACATTGGTATATAGATTTGTCAATGATAAATGTTAATATTATATCAATTGACCTCATTGAGAGGTACTATTAAATAATGAAAAAGAGGTTTGCATTTTTCAATCAACCTTAAATTTGTATTATAAAGAGTTGTCAATGATCTACCTCATTCAAATGATAATTAATATTACTAACAAATTAAGTGATGAAAAAGTTTCTTTTTCAATGGATATTAATACTAAAAATATACCAAATGAAAAATATAACTCATATAGTGAGTATTATTGCAAATAATTATGAATGATATATGATATTTTTTAAATTAACATTAAAAGAGAATGTGTTTTTGTTATCTAACCTTATTCACATTACTAAAATTATATCAATTGACCTCATTTCACATTACTAATATTTTATCAATTGACCTCATTCAAATGAATAGTACTATTATTACTAAGTGATTAGATAGAAATGATATTTTGTCAATTAACCTTATTCACAAGCAATAGTATGACAAATATTTGCAATAGACAAGTGAGAGTGTTCTATCATCCAACCTTATTCACATGGGTAGTAGTATTATTAAAGTTGTAAATTAAAAATGATGACATTCTATCAATTGACCTACTTGAGATGTACTTGAAGAAGGAATCTGGTTATCGCCCAAGTTACATTTACCCTTCTTTAGATTTCACTAATTAAACCTTACTAAAAATGTAACTAGTGACCCGATAGTCGACCCATCAGTATATCCAATAGCTAAAAAAAAATTAGTAATTAGAATCAATTATGCAACTTTATTGGTTGTCAAAGTGAGAATGGGACAATAAGGAATATATTTCAAACGACACTTTGAAATGACCACGTTTTGACCCTTGCCCGTATAAGGGATCTCATAACACTCATATTTACTAATTAGAAGCTAAAACAATAACTATAAGTAGTTAAGTTGCATGCAAAGACAACAAAATAAAAATTGTACAAATTTGATGTACGGTTTACAAGCTTAGGGTGTGCAAAGTTAGCTATAGTCTGCTCGTGTTCTTCCAGTAATAATAGATATGATAGTTTGAAATTGTCATGTAAGATTTTGCTGACTACTAAGTTAAAATATTGGACTAGTAGATCCTTTCCCTTATCTCTTTTTAACCCAACATTAATGATAAAGGTAGTGGTTGGTATTTTGAGCCCACACGTCAATGGACATGAATGTGCTTCCATCATGCAAAAAGTTATTGTTAAAAAGATGTAATCCCCACTTTTGGATTGGTTTTATGGAGAGGAAATTGGACCATCCTCATGGTTAGAATAAAGACAAATCAAATAAATATTAGCGAGAGCCTAATTACCGCCCATGTTCCAATTACCCTTCATTGGATTTCACTAATTAAAAGCTTACTAAAAAATTATGTAGTGACCTAATAGTAGAACCATTGGTATATCCAATAGCTTGAAAACAAGTTAGCAATTGATATCAATTATGCAACTTCATTGGTACCTATAGCACCCCACTATTGAGGCATTTGTGTATAAGTATTGGATCAATTGTACAATTTTTTTGGTTGTTAGAGTGAACAAGCAATGAGACAACGCTTTGAAATGTCCACAGTTTGACCCTTGCCCGCATAACAGATCTCATAGCACTCATCTTTACTACTCATGAAAAGTTAAAGCAATAACTATAAGTAGTTAAGTTCCATGCAATGACAGCAAAACAAAAGACGTCTAAATTCTATGTACGGTTTACAAGCTTAGGTTACATAAAATTAACTATAAGCTGTTCATGCATTTTGAAAATCTGAAATTGTTGTATAAGTTGTTCATGCATTTTGAAATTGTTGTGTAAAATTTTGAGAAACACAAATTAAAATGTTCGACTAATAGATCCTCTCCCTATCTGTTTTTAACCTGCCATTATTGAGAAAGGTAGTGGTTGATATTTTGGGCCCACAGACACAAATTAAAATGTGCAACTAATATATCCTCTCCCTATCTGTTTTTAACCTGCCATTATTGAGAAAGGCAGTGGTTGGTAATTTGGGCCCACACGTCAATGGACATGAATGTGCTTCCATCTTGCAGAAATTTATTGTTAAAAAGACGTATCCCAACTATTTTAGAGGAATTTGGACTGGTTTTACGGAGAGGAAATTGGAGCATCCTCAGGGCAAGAACAAGGACAAATCAAATAAATATTGACGATGGTTTTGGGTAGGCCTAGGTTCGGTGAGAGAATGGGAACAATGACCACAGAGCTGTATAAAGCATCTGCGTGGGAATAGGTTGGAGCAGAATATTATTCTTGGCTAAAGGTGCACTATAGGAGTTGAAGCAGAATATTGTTATTGACTTATCTTTGGAATAGGCTTAGCTTGAGTGAGAGAATGGAAAGAGTGAACACGGAACTGTACAAAGCAGCTGCAAAAGGGAACGTTGCAGCATTGGATGACATGCAGAAGAGAAATGTTGACATTCTCGCACTGGTTTTCTCAGGTCAGAACACTGCTTTACATATATTTGCCCTTCATGGCCGTGTGGACTTCGTGGAAAGGCTTCTTCAACTCATCAAGGAAAAATCAGATGAAGAAGCACAGCAACTGTGCAGTTTCTTGAGAGCTCAGAATGAAGAGGGGAACTCCGCTTTGCACGAAGCTGTGCGAGGAGGAGATCATGACCAAATCGGGCCAGGTTTAAACATCACACACTAAGCGTTTGACTGCTTAGGTGGATGTGGGCCCAGTCCTTTCAGTTAACAACCCATTGTCGTTTGTTCCGTCTACATAAACAGCGTCGTTAACATTCAAATTTGAATTGTCACGCGTAGAAGTGGCTGGTGGGGCCCTGCAAAGACTGTTCCATTCACCGTTTGCATTGCGGTTTCTGTTGCGTTTCAGGCCCGCGCATATTTTGAATTTTTTTGAATAGTTTTATCCCGCCTCTCTTATATTTGTATGCAACAAAGAGCTTTCCAACCCCAACAATTTTTAAGCATACTCCCTGCCAGTACCAAAAATGGAAGCTATGGACCAGGGTGTTGACGTTCTTCAGGAAATGCTCTGGTAGACAAAGCATCTAAAGTGTTTGCAGGATATGCATAGAAAACATATAAGTGTCCTTGAATGCTACCATTGCGGGATATGCACAGATTGCGTCTTCTCAAAAAGGTTCAGAAACTTTTAATCGAACCCAGGTAATCGGCTGCAGTAAAGCCAGATACCGTAATCTTTGCAAACATTCTCTCTGCCTCTATCAAAATAGGA
>MU224293.1:1024390-1059803 GCA_018584345.1 Thuja plicata | reverse complement strand
TTTCTGAAGCCTTTTCAAGCAATCGCTTTGTTGCAATCGTTAGAGGAGACCACAATTGTTTAGGGCATCCTGTCAAACTGTTGATTGAGGCTACAATATAGACCAGTGCGACAAATGTATGACAGTGTAGTTGCAGCTGCAATATCCCACAAAAATTTCTTCCCTTTTAACCTGTGGCGGATGTCTATACCCCATTCCAGAGCTCCTATTTTGATAGAGGCAGAGAGAATGTTTGCAAAGATTACGGTATCTAGCTTTACTGCAGCCGATTACCTGGGTTCGATTAAAAGTTTCTGAACCTTTTTGAGAAGACGCAATGTGTGCATATCCTGCAATGGTAGCATTCAAGGACACTTATATGTTTTCTGTGCATATCCTGCAAACACTTCAGATGCTTTGTCTACCAGAGCATTTCCTGAAGAACGTCAACACCCTGGTCCATAGCTTCCATTTTTGGCACTGGCAGGGAGTACGCTTAAAAATTGTTGGGGTTGGAAAGCTCTTTGTTGCATACAAATATAAGAGAGGCAGGATAAAACTATTCAAAAAAATTCAAAATATGCGCGGGCCTGAAAAGCAACAGAAACCGCAATGCAAACGGTGAACGGAACAGTCTTTGCAGGGCCCCACCAGCCACTTCTACACGTGACAATTCAAATTTGAATGTTAACGACGCTGTTTATGTAGATGGAACAAACGACAATGGGTTGTTAACTGAAAGGACTGGGCCCACATCCACCTAAGCAGTCAAACGCTTAGTGTGTGATGTTTAAGCCCGGCCCTAAAATATTTGTGTTTCAAAGTATCTTAGATCTGCAATGTACCGTATTTAAAAAATATAATATTAAAATAAAGAACTTGGAAAGCACTATTAACGGACTTACAAGATAATCACGTAAACATTTACAATGAACCCAAAACTCTGTAATACGATTTCATCAAGTTGAACTTCATAAAACAGTTACAAAGAAAACAATTAAAACCATTCTAAATTTCAAATAAAAATCTGAAAATTAATATTTTCCCCAATGGAAAATCCGCAGTTTGACAGAAGAAATCTGGATCAGAAACCACCCATTCAACACTGCAATAGCTACGGGGAAAATGAACAAATTAGGTTCGATGAGGATTGGTGACAGCTTAGCGAAAGACAATTGCAATCAAAATATTTTATTTACGCAGAGTTAAAGATCAGAAAGATGTTCTAGTTTCTCAGCCGAACAATGTAATTCACCAAAATCATGCTAGATTAAAAAAAATAGCTGGAAACAGTCATGAAATGAATTAAGTTTGCTTCACAAACTTAAAAGTCACGAGAACGTCAATTTAAAACTAAAAAATTTTTATTGACACATAATATTCCTCCGTGCTCTCACTTGAGCTCTGACTGTGACTGTAGGAAAACAATAAATAGTGAACAAAAAATAAAAACAGCGCAACTACAGGTTCGCTCCCACTCCCACTGCCTGTGAACAGAAAATGTAAACATAAAATAAAAACGGCAGAAGAACCAATGGTGCGCAAAATTTATATCATCTTGAACTGTATTAGAGAAATCATGTCGACTATTGATGACCAAAGTTAGTCCGTTTACTTCATATTAGGAACGTCTTTGGCATAAAAAGACAACAGCATTTAGGACCCCGCGTCAATCAATATGAATGTACTTCTGTCTTTAACAGTTCTTTTAAATTTATGTTAGATCAAGATTAGAAAGTTTAACATAAAATCACATGTGCAACAACAACGCAAAAACCTGAAAGGCTTTGATGTTTAAGAATTCAGATTAGGTATACGGGTAGCGGACTGGGAACAAGGACATATTAAATATAATATCCACGACAGCCGTTTCAAGTCAATGTGCTGAAGAAAATAATAAGAAACACTACGTAGATGTAAATGTTGTATTCATGATGATACTTACACATGGTACCGTCAACTAATAATTTAGGTGTTATTTATTGTTACGACGCTAACCACCTGTGCTGGTGACATCACCACAGACGCACACACGCTAACATATGCTTCCATCAAAATTTTCGTGGCCAATTCAAGTTCTATTCAAGCATATTGAATATAGTTTAAATAAAAATTTAGACATCAATACTTTACTTTCACACTAATTCTCCCATTAATCAATCAATTATTTTCATACCCACCTTACCAGTGTCACAGCGACTATGATTGACTATCAAACTACTGCATTAAAGTATTAGAAAAATATCAGCATCCGTCCATTGCATTTTTTCCCAGGGACGAGTTTGAACAAGGGGAGAAACTTCTCTTTAAATAGTTAATCTTTGATGCGCTGGCATTTGGGCTTTCTATAGTAACCATAATTATTCTTGCGTATGTCCACATTTTATGTCGCTATCGGAGTTGTCTTGTTGTTGTGGTGGCAATTCTTTTACCTGTCGCACTCAACATGATGATAGATGCATTTTCCTTTGCCATACTTATACAGCTCAGCCCAGAGCGGTATATGGTTTTAAATTATGCAATGGTCTTTGTGGTTTTGCTTCTATTTGTAGTCCTGCCCATAGCGGTGCTTAACGTGCTCGGCATTTCCGGCCTCCTACGTTCTCGTCATGTCATTCAAATTATTCCAGCGTGCTAATTAACTTTAGGGCCGGTGAGTAATCGGCTTTAAGGGAGGTTCAAATTGAACGTCAATGTGATATATTGGTGAGTGCTTCTGTAAGGAGTTCATGTGCTAGCAAGCGCACAATGGAGTGTAACAAGTACACTGACGCATGTATACGTAAGGAATGAATTAACTACTCTCTTCTCTCTGTTTTTCCCTTTCTTTCATTTTTATAATCAATTTTTTAAATGTATTAAATTGCGGCGGAAGGGTTACAGTACAATTGAAGAATGTAAAACTTCATTTATTAGTGATAGTAATTTATAGTATCATACAATAAACACAAATCGACAATTGAGGTCATCATCATAAGCCCTTCTAAATTATACATTGTATATTATACTCTTTTACAATCAAAAGAAACAATTAACTTGTGAAATAGATTACGGTGAATTGAATTGATTTGATCTTTGATCATTGATATGTCTTATTGATGTACATTTTTTAAAATAACCTTATCATGATATGGTATTCATTCCTGCATAATGAAATTTTGAGGGTGTTAATACAATAGATGTTGATTGCAGTTAATATAATTCAAATGAGGAGCATTGTGTCTTTTTGTTGTAGTTGTAAATGATGTTGACCTTTTGAAGATGGTTTTATTATGGATAAGAGTTGATTTCTGCAAAACAAAATTTTGAGAAAGTTGACTGAAGTAAATATATCTAATCACCACAATGTAATACAAATTGACTAAAGTAAATATATTTATTCTCCGCTGTTGATGTTAACACGTTGTGGATTGGTTTGGTTGATTCAGTGGACGCAAAGTTGGTGGATGCTTTGGAACTTAATGTTATTTCCTCAACTAGCGTTGTTCATTATCCAAAGTTTGGCAAGCTATCTTTTTGGTGTGACAGTGTTCAGTGTTCATGATGAACAATACATAGATGAGTTTGGATTTCGGGGTTGAGATGTTATGAAGGTTTGAGAGGTTTTTTATGGTACTTGCTTGTTTTCTTGGATCGTGTTATGGCCGTGTTGATGGTTCATGGTGATCGCATTTGGTGATTTTCAAGTGTGTTGGTGTTTCTTCATTTAGGTCTTAGTCGACTTGGTGAATTAATGTGTTGCAATTTGTGATGTGGATTTGGCAAAACTGTCGCGTGTTCATTGATGATGTTTTGGGTCCTATCTAAGTCCTGGGTGACTTCATTTGGATCACATTGTTGTTTGAGCTTATTATTCATATCATTTATATGTATTGGTCCTAGCCAACCTTTTTTTATTATTATTCATTGTAATATGTATAAATGGGTAATTATTTGTGATTGTCAAGTGTGTGGTAAAAAGAGTAGAGAAAGACATGTGTATTTTGCAACTAAGGTAGAAATTGTACTTCATTGGAATTGTATTGGCATAGGAGATGTTGTAAGTTAGTCAGTTTGTATCAAACAGTTTGTCCACCCTTTTTAACTATTATCAATGATTGATCGGTGAACCTAACTCAAGGCCAGATCATTGTATTGTGAGCAGTGTTTTCTAGGCAAAGGCCCTGTAGATGCAAGTGCATTCCTTTGTTCTTATTTACTCTTAGCAAGGCAGTACTTTTAGCAGAGTACATCTATCTTGTGGGTTTCACTACCACTGGGGTTTTTTCCCTTAATCAAATTTTCTCCTAAACAAATATGGTGTTGTGAGCTGTGTATTGTAGATCTTGCATTATTGTTTATCTTTCATATTTGTAAGTTGTGTAATTATATTAAAGTTAATAACTATGAGTACAACTGATTCACCCCCCCCCTCTTAGTTGTGCTTATCTTCTTTGGGCCTAAAAATTGGTATTAGAGCTAAGTCCTTTAGAGGAGCTTAATCACTTGAAGGATATCTGACATGGAAAGCATAAGGAAAGAAAGCCCTAAGTTTGATTGATCTAACTACCTAATATGGAAGGTTTGGATGACTACTTATCTGATATACATAGGAGATGAGTACAGGGAGATTATAGAGAAGGCTTATACTATTCCTACTAATATAATTTAGGCTACTCCTGATTAAAACATAAAATTAAAGGAAAATATGTTAGCAAGGGAAGCTTTAATCAGTGTATTCCCAGATACAAAGTATTCTCACATCTATAGATTGAGGACAACGCATGAGGTATGGACTAAACTAGAAACTATTTATGAAGGTGACAAGCATGCAAAGAAGGCTAAGTTGTAGGGACTGAAAGAAAAGTATGAGGATTTGAAGATGAGTGAAAGCGAAACTATCTAATCCTATATTCAGAGGGTGAATGATCTGGTTAGTTCAATCAGATGGGTTTGTGGTACCTTGGAAGATAATTAAGTCATATACAAAATTATGAGATCATTGTCTGCATGTTATACTCAAAAGTTGTATCTATTGAAGAACTCATGACTTTGAAAGACATTACAAGATGAGCCCTAATAGGTAAACTATGTTCTTATGAGATGACCACTCTTGCTAAGCAACTTTCGAAGGTAGAAACTACATTTAAAGCTGGTGTGATTAAGCATGATTAGGGAGAGAGTTCTTCTAATACTAAAAAGTTAAATTATTATGCTAATAAATGGGAAGATACCACAGAAGGATAAAGGAAGATCGATGAACTTGAAGCCTTGATTGCAAGACGCCTTCCTAAGGGCTCTAGTAAGTATGAAGGGAAAAAACCTTTCAAATGTTTTTCTTGTAACAAAATTGGTCATATTGTATCTAGATGTTTGAATAAAGATTCTAAGGACATTAGGGTTAGATCTAAAAAATATCATCCTAAGGGTCATAAAAGTTCCTAGGCCGCTGAAGAAGGTGTGACTGATGATGAGTCTGTTGCTAGTGAGGAAGAAATTGTGTTTATTGCTATTAAAGAATATAATCCTTAGGAAGAAAAAGCATTGGTTTCACATGTTGTTAAAATGGATGATTGGTTCATTGATAATGCATGTTCACATCATATGAATGGTGATAAAAATAAGTTTGTGGAGCTTGAATACTATGATGGTGGCATTGTTTTGTTCGGCAACAATATGCCTTGTTTAATAAAATGGAAAGGATATATTACTCTAGATGACCTAAGAACAATATTGATGATGTTCTATATATTGAAGGATTGGGACATAACTTGTTGAGTTTTGGATAGCTACTGGATAAGGTTTACAAATTAGAGTTCATGGAACGAGTATTCAAAATCATTGGAAGCACATAAAAGCTTATTGCATCAGCTATATAGACTGTTGGTAATCTATTATGTTTGAAAACTATTGAGAATAAATGTTGGATTGCTAAGGTAGATGATAGTTGGTTGTGGCATAGAATATTTTTTGATATAAAATTTGATAAATGGTGAAGGTTAGCACTACTAATGCCTAATGGTAGCCATAAATAGGCATATAAGATTTCTGATTAAGTAAAGATAAACAAGGTAACACATTTAACTTAAAATGAAAATAGAATTATAGTATTTGTTTACCTAGTTTTTGCATATATATATATATATATATGTACATGCTATAAGTTGTACAAAGTACATAATCCTACAAAATACATTGGATTTTAATTTTTTAAGATTCAACAATATTTGAAAAACTAAATCATTCATGTATGTATAATGAAACTAAAATTAAATCTGAAATAAAATAAAATATGTACTTTTATGTTTTTGAGTTATATGGTAGGAGGATATATAACATAATAGTTTTGATAATCAACTTTTTGCTACTTGTTTTTATAGAAAATTGATATAAATTTATTTAGAACAACAAATATATTTTATAGGGACTAAGATAATAAGATAGAGATATGATAATATATTTAAAAATAATTATATTATGAGTTGAAGCACTTGCTAATTAAAAGTCTTCATTTGGCATTAGCTCATGGGATTAGCAAAATCCATATTGAAGGAGATTTCCAAGTAATTATAAATGCTTTGAACTCCAAAGAAAATTTATAAAATGGAAGCTACCATAATCTCATACGTCTTCTTAGCTTTCTAACCATATAAATTTTTCTATTTTTGGACAACATTAGCATAGTAAACTTTAATTTTCATTACCAGTGTCTTGAGAGTCCTCACAGACATATGTCTACCATTTTTTTAATAAATTTTTATATACTTAACCAAATTACAAATAAATTACATATTATTGTTCTACACTTGATTATATACACTTTTAAAAAAAAAAAGTTTTCATTTTTTATTATTTTGATGCAAGTTATGCCTAGCGCACGAACAAGTACCAAATTTTCAGGAAGCAATCACTTCAAAAAATCACAGAAAAAAATACTCATTAGAAAATTACAAAAAAATACACAACTTCTAGATCTCACTCTTACCTATCATCCTACCAAAGAGATTTGAAAAGTACTAAATATAACTATATCTTTTGTATAGCGCACGAAAAATAACTATGTTATGTTTTTATGAAAAAATTAGGAACATGTTTTCGTGCGCATGGGGTTTGAACCTCTTAATCTTATCAGTTTTTAAAACAATTTAGTATTTTAAAAACCAGATTCAGATTACTACAATTTTTATTTTTTACACATATTCTTATTTTGAGTGCATGACCCTCAAACATTTGTTTCAAGTTTAGGTTTAGCTGATTTCATAAAAAATGTGTCCAGTTATACCCCCCTTTTTGGTTCACAACTTGGTGCACATACCCATACAAAGGAAAAGTTAGAAGATATATTCACTAAGGCATTACCTAAGGATTCTAATGAGTATCTGAGAGGTAAATTAGGGGTTATTTCCCTAGTCGATGCTAACTGAGATCATACAAAGTGATTGCATCAAGTGTATTACACATAATATATGACAAATTGATGCAAAGGTGGTCACACTTTAGGAGTTACCTAAAGCTATGAAGAGTAACGCACACGATGTTGATCAGTCATAAGAAAGATGACAGAGGGAGCATATAATTCAAAAACTTGACACATGGATATGTACATGTGGTGAAGATGTATGTCTTGGCATTGTTGTCAAAGAGGGAGAAAAGACTATGAGACATTGAGGGAGAATTACACAGAGATATACTATGAGGGAGATATTAAGAGAAAAGACACAGAGGTGGATAATCTATAGAGAGAGATCTATCCAAGAGGGAGCTTATATTTTTATTGGAGAGAATCAGAATGAAGCTAAGGACATTAATGAAAATTTGTTTACAGAACATCCTTTTTGGATTGTCTAGAAACCTTGAATGTGTTGTTTTCATGTTGTGTTTACCATCAACGCCAAAGAGGGAGATTGTTGGAAGCTACAATTGAAACAATTTTTATATTTCCATTGATGTCAAACCTTAAATGGTAAGATAGTTACTATCTTGTAAAGTTCCATATCAATTGATTGATGAAGAAGATTTGAAAAGAAGAGATAACAAGAAGACCTAGTGAAATAGTTGAGTTATGTGAAGCTACAATGGGTACTTGATGAGATTTCATGTTGGTAAGGTAATATGTTGTTTATCTTTAACACCAAGTGGAGTTTGGAAGACTAAAAGTTTAGTCTTGATCAAGTAATAGAGCAGAATATTAAGGAACTTATGTATGTGCCAAGTGATGCGAGTATCGATCGAGCATCATTACATGTTGAGAAAATTTAGTGTTGACTGAGCATCAGCATTTATCGAGCGTCAGTAAATTACTAAGTTATCTAGTGATGACTGAGTGAAAGAGCACAATGATGACTGAGTGTCAGTATTTTGATAGTTTGAGAAAGATTTGAGATCCCAACTGACATAGTTATTTTCTTGAGATATGTAAAGTGTATTTAAGATAAGGATGATCGTTGTGGAGAATTAAATAAAAATTTAATATATGTTTAACCATTTTAATGTATGGATTCAAGAAGGAGTTTTAGTATTTATTCTACAAGGTATATGGAAAATGAAATGTTGGAAGGATTCATTGGATGTGACCAAACCCTAAGATCTACGGTGATGATTAAGTGACAAAAGATCTATCTACTTGATGAAAGAGGTATAAGATTAACCTAATTGCAGGTTATGAATGTAAGAGGTTGATTTAGTTGATTGGAAAATCTAAGAAGAAGGCAGAGAAGAGTAGTAGAAGACTACACAGTGGTGATTGCTTGACAAATTTCCAAGAAGATCTGAGAGAGAAATGACAATGGAGGCCAGTCAGTGAATTAGCATTTGAGTGAAAGAGGGTCTTTATTTTCAAAGTGAGTTGTATGTTTTAGATCACATTACCATTAATTTCTAACCATTGTATCAGTGCGAAATCCTTTTAAACAAGGTTGACCTAACAGTCATATTGTAAATCCTTTAATCAAGGTAACATTCCAATGGAATGATCTAAGTCCTCTACAAGGTTCACTTTTAACAAAATGATTAAATCCTTTGACAAGGTCACATTTAACAGTGTGTATTGTAACCTTTAACAGGGTTGGCTCCTCACAGAGCTCACTTCAAAAGAGTGAAAAATTGGTAGCATGTTACTAGTTGTTTTTCCTTTATTGGGTTTCCATGTTAAGTCCTGGTGTCATACTTGTGTGAATGATATTTGATGTGTTGTACTGTTAAGAGTTTTATATTCTGCAAGTTGATTACTTTAGGTCAGTGAACTGCAAGTTTATGTTACTGATTATATGTTATAGAGACCGAGTGGATTGTTGAGTACATCTAAGTTGGTGAAAGTGTTTGAAAGTTCAATTGGTACTTCTGGACCCAAGGATAACTGATTCACCCCCCCTCTCAATTATTCTAAATCATTCTAACAAAGTGATGATATATTTCCAGTGAGACACATTACCAGTGAGGCACATCACCAATAAGGCACATCACCAGTGAGACACATTTAAATGTCAGGGATACATATTGTGGCTAGTGAGGTTTTGCTAGTGAGACATTTTTTGAAATAAGCTAATGAGGCATTTTTGAGTGGTTTTTATCCCCCTTGAGGGTTTTCCACTTAGGACTTTATTTGAGTTATGGGTTGTTATTATTATTAATGTGCTTGATTCTCATGTTCATTTTCTTGTCATGTGTTATTTAGTTTTAAAATTTGTCCCAATTTTATTTGATCTGCATGAATATATATCCATCATGTATCATTATTTTTTAAATGGTGTTCTCTACTCATCTTCATTATGGTTGATCATGATAAAGCTTTAAGTTGATCAAAGGTATTGATACTAAGTATGTCTATCCTTAGTTGTTATACTTCAATTTTTTTGAAAGACTCTTTAAGGTCATTTGAAATTGGTATACCACTGGTTCACCCCCACCCCCTGCCCCTACCCCCTCTTAGTGGTATTGTACTCCAACAAGATAAAGAGGTAGAGGGTGAGTTATATAGATAGAGGAAAATATAAATAGATAGAGATGGAGAGAGATGTGTATATAAAGAGATAGAGAGAGGTGGAGTAATGATACACATATATAGAAGGGGAGAGGGGTATATTTTGGTAGAGATGGAGAGGAAAAGAGTGAGAAAGAAAGGTAACTAAGACAAGTAGAAAAGATAAAGGTTTAGAGAGAGAGAGAGAGTCCAATATATATAAAAAGAGACAGAGATGGGAATTGAAAGAGAGATAGAGTTCTCTATATATTTTTCTTCACCCTCTATCTATCTTCTTCAATTTTCCTCTCTCCATCTTTATCTTTCCCTCTCCTTGTCATTTCCCCTACTCTTTCTTTCTATCCCTCTCCCTTTCTTTATCCCTCCATCTATATGTGTTTCTCTCTCTAACTATCTATATCTCCCCTTTAATTTTGCATTTCTTTCTACTCCTTTGTCTCATTTAGTCCTCCTCTATTTCTCTCTTCCTTTCTTTATCTTTTATTCTCTATCTCTACATCTCTCTTTTCTCTTCCTGTCCCTTTTTATCTCTATCTCTTTATCTATTTACCTCCTTAAGTGTGTAATGGGTACACCAAAGAGGTCTTAGAGGTGATTATCGCACCCTAATCAAATGACATGCTACACTAAGCATAAATCCCCAAGAGCACATGTTATCCCTGAATTATTGGCATGAAAAAAATAGTCAAAAATTCTCTCTAAACTTTTAATTTAAATTTTACGTTAATTTTTATTATTATATAAATTAAAATAAAAAATCAAATATATTATTTTACAATATTGGTAGGGTATCACAATTGGCTTCATGTCTAATGTCAAATTAGGTGGCATTCTTGTCCAAAGATAGAATTAACATTGAACGTGTAGTCAAGAAAAATTGAAGAAAATGATGTGTGATGACTTGAACAAACTATATAAATGACAAAATATGAAGATAAGACCTCATTGTAAATGATCAAGAGTAGAGCGATGGCTGAAGAACATCAGAGAGCGACAAAGAACCAAGGCAAAGAGAGTCAGAGAATCAGGGCAGGGGACCAGTATGGACGACCAGGTCAGAGACCCGAGGTAGAGGATTAGAGTGATCTCCCATGACAGAAAGTTGTGAAACATCTACAAGATTCGTACAGAGTACAATACCAAAATGGTTAGCCTAACCTGTCTAATTTCTCTTCTAGATCAATCCTGCAGCACCAATGGCGTGATCCACACTTTGCCCTCCCATTTTTAAAACTTTTTCAAGGACCACCTGTTGTACAACCCACTAGGGCCTGTGCCCAAGAGCCTCAGCATAAGGGATTTATGTCTTTCCCCTTTCCTCAGAAATTCAAACATAATACTATGAAAGATCAAGTTAGATTGTCTGAACATACAACATAAAATTTGATATTTAGAGGGAAGGCTATTATTCAACCAGCGAAACCCTTTTTTGTTAATCCCAGATTCCACATTTCAACAGATCCCAAAGAAAAGATGTGCAAGGGTTCGCCTCTAAAAAATAGGATGTCCCCTAATCAACTAGATCATTCCACCTTTCAAGGCATCTCTAGTTATGAGAAGGGGGAATCCTCCCTTCAGGTAGCAAGGAAGCCATCTGTTCCCCAGAACCAAGCCAATACTAATCTCCATGTTGCGAATTTCAAAAAGGATTTTGGGCGGGAAAAAATTCTAGGTCAATAGCTAATCCGTAATCCCCACAATGCTCACCAAAAAAAAGGGGAAAAGTGGTGCTCGTTTACTAAAATAGAAGCAACCGATCTTTGACATTTGTGAGGAAACGCGCCCTGGATCTCCAATGGAAATCGACCAACCTTCAGTGGTTAGTTCAGCAAAAGGGGCAATGGAAGATGTGTTTCCCCCATCTAAGAATACTAGAGCACCCTTCAATCCAAAAACTCCCAGACAGATCTGGCAACCCAAGCAAGCTAAGGAGGACTTCAAGAAAAATATTGCACCCAACGATGCCCTCGAGTACAAAGTAAAGCATGAAAGATGATCAATATTTTTCTACCAGAGCACATGCTTCAAGAACACATCGGCTATCTTTGTCAGACAGCTCTAATTGGTAAGCTTTCTGTTGGTAAACAGATTTGTCCTTTCTTGTGCCTTATGACAATATGACTCTTGATGCCCGAATGATGAACAAAATTCGCTTACAACAGTTAAAAAGCCATCTTCTAATTACTGGCTTCTCTCTGAATTGGTAGGTACAGCTCCCTATATGAATGATTTTCAAAGAATTATGTCTGATTCCTAAATCTAATTCAGGTATCCTCTTAACCTGAGAGCAGAAGAGGCAAACCGAACTAAGACTAGCTAGAACTTAGCTCAGGCAGGAAAAAGCATTCTTAATTTAAAACTCAGCAATAAGGCTCACAAATCCTATGAGTTCTTATGCTCAGCAACTACCTACAGAAATATAAATGCAATGATGAAAGCTTCTAATGACTCCTTCTCTGAATATCCCACAGCACATCCTACTGAGGTTCATTCACATCCTCAAAACACAGGAATGAAACATCCTTTCTTTCCTACTGCAATTCAGATTAAGAAAAAGAATCATGCATTAACAACTTCTACCTAGCTCTTCCCCGAGTATCCCGTAGCACATCCTACTGAGGGTTACTCACATCCTCGCCACAAAAGAATGAAACATCCTTCCTTTCTTAATGCAACTTAGACTGAAAGAAAGAACCATCTAACTAACTAGAATAGAAAATAATTGACATAAAACACCTTCAATTGTCTCTACAACATCGAGCATTCCACACCAAAAATTTTCCAACCTTTCATTAATCTTTGAATTTCATACATATAGAGCCAGGGGATGACCGTTACAAAGGAAGTTTAATCGATTCATCTCCCTCTAACTAACAGATGGCCAGAAACCACTTATGTTGCTAACTAATTGCAGGGGAAGAGAAACAGAAAAGAACAGGGGAAGTTAAATCATTTGGATTCCCTTCCTCTTTCCATCTTTGTCTGATAAGCTTTGGCAGCTCTTCTATGGCCACGTGTAGAAGCATCAATCAAACTGTGACACTTCAATTTGGATCCTACATCTTCTCTTTAATGACATCTGTCGAGTTCAATCCATTGGGCTTCGGAGTCAAGTAATTGCTTATGTTCAAACTTAGCCAACCTGCAAACGGCAGTTAACATGATCCACAACTGACTGCTTCCGGCGAAAAATGGAAAATGAGCCTCTCCGGCGGAGAATTGGACTGAAGCTTCTCCTTGGTGGAAAATGGATGAGGGGGTGTGAAACCCGCAATATGGAGAATATTCCTTTTTAATAAATCAGGCCCACCACGTTATAACTTAAGCTTGCGGAAAATCACTAAAGAGGTGTGATTCCCGCAAAGTGCAAAGTTCTTCTTTGCGGAGAATCACCAAAGAGGTGCAATTCCTGCAAAGTGCAAAGTTCTTCTTTGCGGAGAATCACCAAAGAGCTGCAATTCCCACAAGCTGCAAAGTTCTTCTTTGCGGAGAATCACCAAAGAGGTGCGATTCCCGCAAAGTGCAAAGTTCTTCTTTGCGGAGAATCACTTTCTTAGGTAGAATTCCGCCGTGGAGAAGATGATTTCTGAAATCCCGCTGAGCTCGTTCTTGCTCATCTCTTAACCAAATGGCTCGCCGTTTGTTGCATTAGGATCGTTGAGACCTACAAAATCGATCCATACCAGTCTTCGACCTCTGCCTGAGAAAGAACATCAATTAGAGCACAAATATTTGCCGGGTTGGGATCTACAACTTACCCAAAAATGAAAATATCTCAGAACAACCCGCCTGGCTAAGAGAAGGAAAGGCAATGATAGGGAAACCCGACAAAGATAGCCTACCTAAGAAATACTTAGACTTAGACTCAGACTGACCAGACTGATCAGACATGACTTCAAAATTCTCCACTTTGACAGCATCGGTATAGGATGAAAAGTGGGGCAACAACTGGCTCTGACTGGGGACTTGGGTAGATTATACCCAAGCGAGGGACTCAGTATCTCTGGTTTCACAAGGAATAACAAAAGGTGGCAACGCAAGAACACCAACGAAAGCAAGAAAAATAGGAAAGAAACAAAGCAAGGGAAAGGAAACTAAACTAAGGAACGCAAAGCGATAGAACAAAACTATGATACATTATAGGGGTTACCTGTTTTCAATCTGCAATTTGATAGAGCTTCAAATCCTAACCGTTGAAGGTCAGTGGTAACACTTCACCATCTTGATACGCCAGCTTGAAATAATTGTTATCAAATGCCTGGTCGATTATGAACGGGCCTTTCCACAGGGAATCAAACTTCTTATGCATCCCTTTGGGAGCGCTTCCCTTGTCCCACAATAACACACTGTCGCCCACCATGAATTTTTGTGGCCTTGCCTTTCTGTCAAATAGCTTCTTCACTCGTAGTTGATGCTGAGTGTTGTGATCTACTTTCTCTGCTCTCTCCTCTTCTAGTTTTGTCAGATACAAGATCCTCTTCTCTAATCCATCTTTGAACGTACCATCTTCAATCACCTTTCTGAGCTTGTTGGTAGCCAATTCCAGAGGTAATGGAAGGCTCGCTTCAGTGCCATAAACCAACTCGAAAGGTGATACACCAATTTCTCTCTTTGGCGTCACCCTGTCTGCTCATAATGCTTCATGCAACTTTTTGTGCTAATTTCTTTGATTATCTTCCACCAGATTCTTCATAATATTCACCAAATTCTTATTGCTGGATTCGGCCTGGCCGTTTTCCTGTGGTAAGTAATCCGAAGAATGGCTAACAGTGATGCCATGTTCGAAGCAGAAATTGGTAATCTCAGCTGATGAAAAATAAGCTGCATTGTCCATCACTAACTTATTCGGGACACCAAACCTAACCAGTATATTTTCTTTAAGAAATTCACATACCACTTCTGAAGTTGTTTTCTTTGTTGCCTTAGCTTCCACCCACTTGGTGAAATAATTAGTGGCAGTTATTATGTACTGGTGACCAGTGCTGGAAGCTGGATTAATCAGGCAGATGAAATCAAGACCCCATTGTTGAAAAGGCTCCTCTATCACCACAGGCTTCAAAGGGAGAGCAGCTAATTGAGGACGCCCTGAAAACATCCTTCATTTCTCGCACTTTGCTACCCAGGAATAGGCATCCCTGAACATCCCAGGCCAGTAGTAGCATTGCCTCAAAATTTTGAAAGCGGTGACGGAGGATGAGAAATGTCCCCCACAGGCTTCGTCGTGAAAATTTTTCAGCAGCTTCTCTTGTTGTTGTTTATCTACGCATCTGAGGAAAGTACCATCAATCGCCTTCTTAAACAATTTGTCATCCCAAATTATGAATTTAGCAGCCTTTAACTTTATCTTTCTTCTTTTTTTCGCCATCAGGCTGTCTGGGCATTCTCCGTATGTGAGGAAGTAAACAATATCTTCAAACCATGTATCTTGGAGTCCCACGGCCAAGACCAACTACTTTTCTTCAAATTCCTCTGTTTCTTCTGTGACCTTGTTTTCTGCGATTTCTCTGCATAAAGAATTTCCCCTTACCAGTTTAGTGGGCTTAATTTCAATGTCATATTCCTATGTCTTTGCTATCCAAGCTCCTCGAGCATTGCAACCCACTTCTTGCTATGTCAACACACTTTTTACTGCTGCGTCTGGAACATACACCACAGAATGCGAATGCAAGATGTAGAACCGGAAGTTTTTCAATGCTTTAACTACCACAAAAGCATGTTTCTCAATCTGAGAGTATCTTAATTCATGATTCTTCAAGGGAACGCTCATGAAAGCTACAGGGGCCTGAACTCCTTCATCATTATTTTGCATGAGTATAGCTGACAGAGTGTGTTCGGAAGCGTAACAGTAGATGAGGAAATCCCACTCATAATTTGGATGACTCAACACCAGAGCATTAGCAATAGCATCCTTGATGTTCTGGAAAGCTTGTTTCCCTGGCTCGCTCCATTTAAAATTTGCATTTCCTTTCATCATATCTACAATGCACTGGGTTATCTCTGCAAAATATGGTACAAATCTCCTGAGAAAATTGACTTGCCCAAAAAATGACTTCACTCCTGTTCTGTTCAGTGGAAAACTCAATCTTCGAATAGCCTCAACTCTCTTTGGGTCGATCCTGATTCCTTCTTGGGAGACTATGTGACCGAGGAGCTTTCCTTCTGTTACACAGAACACAGATTTCTTTGGGTTGAGGGAGATTCCATGATCTCAGCATCTTTGCAAGACCTTCCTCAAGTCTTCTATGTGGTCTTTTCTTTTCTTTAAAAACGTGGTGAGATCATCTAGATATATCCCCATGATCCGATCCTTCAGATCAGCAAACATTTTTCTCATGCACCTTTGAAAAGTAGCACCTACGTTTATCAGACCGAAAGGCATCCTGTGGTATGCGAACGTACCCCAGGGGATTGTGAACGCCGTCTTGTGCTGATCTTTCTCCTCCACTTCAATTTAGTTATAGCCTGAGAATCCATCGAGCATGGACATCATCTCAGACCCAGCCACCGTTTGTAGTAAATAATCCATATTTGGAAGGGTGAAGTTGTCTTTGAGAGACGCCTTATTCAAGTTTCAAAAATCGACGCAGATTCTGATTTCTCTGTTCTTTTTCCGAACAGGCACTATATTGGCAAGACAAGTAGAGTGATGGATTGGGTAGATAATTCCAGCCTTCAGCATCTTGTCTACTTCTTGGAAAATGGCATCTGCTATCTTGGGGTTGTAATTCCTCTATTTCTGGCGAACAGGGACGGCATTTGGCTTCAGAGGAATCTGATGTTTCACTTTTCCACCTCTATAACTTTTCAAGTCTTCGTAGCTCCAGGTGAAAATGTCCTTGTACTCTATAAAGAGTTGCTTGGCGGCTTCCTTCTCTTCAAGTGAACAACATTTTCCAATGTTGATCATTTTGGGGTCGTCCAGATCACCGATGTTCACCCCTTCATACTCACCAGTAGTGAGTCCTTTTTCCATCCTCTTCTGCTCTATATAAGCATCATGTCTATTAAACAGCTTTTCCAGAGACACAAAATAAGGTGGGATAATGTTACCTTGTAACTGGATCACTTCACCTTGCTCTTCTGGTGATTCATGGCTGGAATCCTCTTTATCTCCTTCATTCTCATGGTGTTTAGGAGTAGTCTTGTTGCTTTCTAAGAACAAATGCAAGCTCTTGTCATCTTCAAAGACCTGCCACGAATCCATATTGTTTGGAACAGAAGCTCTGTAAACAATCTCGATCTGATACTTCTTGTCTTTAAACTCTAGATGAGGCAACAATAAAGAAGCTGAAACTGCTAGGGAATCAGCCTTGGAATTCAACTCTCTTGGTACCGCTTCGATGGAGAAGGCATCCAGACCTTCAATTTCATCCCAGACTCTGTTTCTGTAATTCTTTAATCGGTGATTCTTGACAAAGTATTGTTTTCTAACCTGTTTGACAATGAGCTCTGCGTCGCCTCTAGCCTTCAACAATTTTACTCCTCTTGCTTTTGCTGCTGCAATTCCAAGTAACAGAGCCTCGTATTCCACAGTGTTATTGGTGTTTCCAAATTCCAATTTAAAGGCCATTGGTTCAGGTTCACCCTGAGGAGGGATTAACACGACGCCCACACCGGATCCTAATGAAGAACAGCTTCCATCAAATTCTAGGGTCCACACACCGGCAAGGTTGCTCTCTTCACATGAAGCTCCTTCATCTGGACTTTCACTTCTTTCTTCACTCAGGGATTCTTTAGTGAACAACATGTAATTGCCAAATTCCATCTCTTGGTAGAGTATCTGGGCTTTGGGATCATCAGATTTCAGGATGGTGAATTTAGCTTTCTCTTCAGGCTCCAACTTAACTTTCTTGTTCCCAATTGGTATCATAGCCTGAGACCAGTCTAACTTTATCTCCCCTCCTAAGTCTCTACAGAAACTTCTACTTAGGAGGAGACCATAACTTGTCGGGATGTCTGCCACTAGGATAGTCAATAAGAGCCTCTTTTCGGGGTGGGAGGCCAAAGCAACCTGGGCATCTTTAATTTGTCCTAGCAAGGGGACCTGTTTAGCATCCATTGAATAAAATCTCCCATGCACCTCTGTGAGACTAAGACCTAAGGCTTTGGCCATTGAATGGGGCATGACATTGTCTGACGCTCCAGAATCTATTATGCAGTTACTTAGTTTACAACCGTTAATATACAATGAAACATAGAAGGGATCGGGTTTCTGACCAGGAGAAGTTGCTAACACAGTACATTCTTCTTGATGAAACAAATTAGATGTCAATTTTTCCTCCTCTTGTTCTACGGTTACATTGTGATTCAAGTTTGAGACATCCCCCTTACATCTCTCCAGTAGTCTTTTCAATTCAGAAGGATGTGAAGCTAAATAATCTATAGGGGAAACCTGAATTTTTGCTTCTTCACAAAACTGGATAAAATCAAAAGGTGCTTTATCCTTACCTGTTTGAGAATTTGAGGCTCCTTGATCAGCATGGGCATCGCTCGTGGAAGGAACAGAGTCACCTTTGAGAGGTTGGCTCGAGGACTGGTTCTTCAACTTCTGTCCCCGGGTGAGTACTTGATATGAAGTCCCGTCAATGGTAGCATAGCATTCGCATTTGATTTCAGAGTCAGATTTATACTCCACAAATAAATTTCCAGATTCGCCATTGGAGTATGTATCCAAATCTGCACAAGGAGCTGCTACAGTCAGCTCATTGGTGGCCAATAACTGCATCATACAGACGGTCTCTGGGCAGTTCTCATCATCGTGATCTGTAGTCAAATGAAACACGCACATGTTCCCTTTCTTGGGTGCTGCCTCAATCTGCAATCTTGGTTGGGTGCCTGTAAGTTGTAGGAACTTATTGTCTGCACCTCTTCCTGGCACATTTTGAAAATTTCGCTGATAAGAGTTTTTGAAACCCGGTAATTGTTTCTTCATCGCGACAAATTCATTTGACAACTTCTGAAGCATCTCATCAGATGACGTAGTATTGCTGGAGCTTCCTTTGCTTTGAATCTCCCTTTTCCACTTTCCCGCGGAGATCAAGTCATCTTCACACTCAATGGCTCTTCTCTATGCGTCTGCTAGATCAGCAAGGCATGCCCGTCTTAAGTCATAATTTACATCCGAAGGCATCGCGCTTATGAAGAATGTTTTGAGATTACCGGAAATAGGCCTAGCAGCAGTAGGGATTCTACTGTTAATTTTGTTGAAACTGGCTACAAAGTCTCTCATACTCATGTGAGGTTGCTTCTTGATGGACGCTAGTTGTGTTAACAGAGCATGCTCATCTTCTGCAGTCTTGAATCGGGCTTCGAACTCCATTCTCATCGTGTTCCAGTTAGTGATAGAACCATCATCCAGATGGTAGAACCAATCCACGACAATCTCTGTTAGAGTCTCGATGAATAATCTTACAGCAACGTCCTCATATGCCACCCCCAAGATGGTAGTGGCTGCAAAGAATGCTTTAATATGTTCATCCGAAGTGACCTATCCGTCACCGAAAAAATTAGGGAAATTCTTTCTCGACCCCACAGGAAGCGGATGATAAGCCGCTAACGCTAAAGGTCCAACTGCTACAGCCCATTAAGCAGCCATGACAGCCCTTGCACTATGTGGTGGAAAATTGACAACCGAGGGAGTATTGATACCATGAAGAGTCAATACCTGGCAAGTGCTTTATGAAGTGATTTGATTCCTAACAGGGGAAACCGGTCTACTCTGACTCTTCTTTTCTCCTCTTCTTTGAGGAACTTCTAGGATGGGAAAACCAAGCTCTTCTAGCTTGTCAAACGTAGGATCTCGCCCACCCTTTTCTCTGGTACTCCTAAGGAAATTTGTGCATTCCAGGGTGCTGATAAGAGTTTACTGCTGGGCTTCTCTTCGTACTTTTCTTTCTTCTCTCTGGATATTCCTCTTTTGAACAGCTCTTTCTAAAGCTTCCGCCCTTCTTTCTTCTTCCTCCAATACCTGGCTCGCGTTTCTGTAATGCTTAGCGTTCCTCCTATACCTCCAAACAAATGTATTGAGAGACAAGCTTATGTCTTCTTGATCATCTTGAAAACCAAGGTTTGGTTGGAGCACTGGATAGATATTCTCATGAGGGAGTACCATTTGTCCTCATGATATGATGTACTGATCTCGAGACTATTCAAGTCCCCAGCAGAGTCACCAAAAATCTGTTGGTAAAAAGATTTGTCCTTTCTTGTGCCTTATGACAATATGACTCTTGATGCCCGAATGATGAACAAAATCTGCTTACAACAGTTGAAAAGCCATCCTCTGATTACTGGCTTCTCTCTGAATTGGTAGGTATAGCTCCCTATATGAATGATTTTCAAAGAATTATGTCTGATTCCTAAATCTAATTCAGGTATGCTCTTAACCCGAGAACAGAAGAGGCAAACCGAACTAAGATTAGCTAGAACTTAGCTCAGGCAGGAAAAAGCATTCTTAATTTAAAACTCAGCAATAAGGCTCACAAATCCTATGAGTTCTTATGCTCAGAAACTACCTACAGAGATATAAATGCAATGATGAAAGCTTCTAATGACTCCTTCTCTGAATATCCCACAACACATCCTACTGAGGTTCATTCACATCCTCAAAACACAGGAATGAAACATCCTTTCTTTCCTACAGTAATTCAGATTAAGAAAAAGAATCATGCATTAACAACTTCTACCTAGCTCTTCCCCGAGTATCCTGCAGCACATCCTACTGAGGTTTAGTCACATCCTCGCCACAAAAGAATGAAACATCCTTCCTTTCTTAATGCAACTTAGACTGAAAGAAAGAACCATCTAACTAACTGGAACAGAAAATAAATGACATAAAACACTTTCAATTGTCTCTACAACATCGAGCATTCCACACCAAAAATTTGCCGACCTTTCATTAATCTTTGAATTTCATACATATAGAGCCAGGGGATGACCGTTACAAAGGAAGTTTAATCGATTCATCTCCCTCTAACTGACACATGGCCAAAAACCACTTCTATTGCTAACTAATTGCAGGGGAAGAGAAACGGAAAAGAACAGGGGAAGTTAAATCATTTGGATTCCCTTCCTCTTTCCATCTTTGTCTGATAAGCTTTGGCAGCTCTTCTATGGCCACGTGCAGAAGTATCAATCAAACTGTGACACTTCAATTTGGATCCTTCATCTTCTCTTTAATGACATCTGTCGAGTTCAATCCATTGGGCTTCGAAGTCAAGTAACTGCTTATGTTCAAACTTAGCCAACCTGCAAACGGCAGTTAACATGATCCACAACTGACTGCTTCCGATGGAAAATGGAAAATGAGCCTCTCCGACGGATAATTGGACTGAAGCTTCTCCTTGGCGGAAAATGGATGAGGGGGTGTGAAACCCGCAATATGGAGAATATTCCTTTTTAATAAATCGGGCCCACCACGTTATAACTTAAGCTTGTGAAAAATCACTAAAGAGGTGCGATTCCCGCAAAGTGCAAAGTTCTTCTTTGTGGAGAATCACCAAAGAGGTGCGATTCCCACAAGCTGCAAAGTTCTTCTTTGCGGAGAATCACCAAAGAGGTGCGATTCCCGCAAAGTGCAAAGTTCTTCTTTGCGGAGAATCACTTTCTTAGGTAGAATTCCGCCGTGGAGAAGATGATTTCTGAAATCCCGCCGAGCTCGTTCTCGCTCATCTCTTAACCAAATGGCTCGCTCTTTGTTGCATTAGGATCGTTGAGACCTACAGAATCGATCCATACCAGTCTTCGACCTCTGCCTGAGAAAGAACATCAATTGGAGAACAAATCTTTGCCGGGTTGGGATCTACAACTTACCCAAAAATGAAAAGATCTCAGAACAACCTGCACGACTAAGAGAAGGAAAGGCAATGACAGGGAAACCCGACAAAGATAGCCTACCTAAGAAAGACTTAGACTTAGACTCAGACTGACCAGACATGACTTCAAAATTCTCCACTTTGACAGCATGGGTATAGGATGAAAAGTGGGGCAACACTTTCAAATAATTCCTTGGAGTTATCACTGATTAGGGCTTTGGATTTTAAACACTGGGTAGGCTTACTTGATATATTTAGATTAGAAGACGACTTTGGTTTTTTTGTAGCTATATTTAAAACTGCAAATCAAAAGAATGATATACATAAGAATAAAGGTTGGTTTTGTCATGGCCTGGGCCTTTACACAATGAATTGGTCCCCAAATTTTAAAACAAACCCCATGGCATGCAATTTCTTTCCCTTCTAGCTTGCACTTCTTGAGTTGCCTCTAGAATACAAGGACCTAGAAATCATAGAAACAATCTCCAATCAGATTTGTATTTTTATTAGACATGATTTCATCCCTTTTGAATCTCTGAATAGAGCCATTAGGGTATGTGTTCTTCTTTATCAATCAAAGGATCTACCACAGGAAATTAAGATCAACTCAAAATGGGGTGCTTGGACCTAGAAAATAGACTTGCAGAGTCCTGAAACTGTTCAAAAACACCAACAAAATTTTGAACATCTCACATCACAATGCAAGAAAGGACATAACTCATAAATTTGGGTTTGTGAAGATCATTGCTCAGATTCAAGTATATGGAGGTTGAATGTAATAGGTCAGCAAAGTGTTAAGGTTAACCAGACCCAACAAATGCCTTTAGCAGCCCCCAAAGTTTCAGCTACGAACACATATCCATTTGAAACATCTATATTTTTCTTCTTTGCACTGAGGTACATCTTCACGATACAGGATAAAGAGAATCAGGTCAAGGATATAGGATGGGAAATATCAGATCCATCTGCTTAGAATATAGAAAACATTATCCATAAGTTAATGTATGAAGAATCCCCCATTAATTTGCCTGACATGCAGCAACTCTTCAATGAAAGAGCAATGGTGACTTTCAAAGCAAGAAATTACATGGAATCCATGATCACCGAGCTGGCCTCCAATTTGGTTCATGATGCAACACTTGATAAGGAAGACATAGAGGAGGTAGATCAAATTTTAGTTGGTGATATTTCAAAGCATTCTCCCCAATTCCAAAGGGATTTAGACCCCAAGAAGGTAAGTATATCTTCAAACAACAAAAAGTGACCAGTTGGTCCAGCACAAACATTCAATGAGATTCTCTCCACAGAGACCCCAGAAAAAAAGAAAGAAAATCAAAACATGGAGATATCAATAGACTCCCAAGGTCATCAAGGGGGACTAATGTCACCTCATGACCTTAATGTGCTTGTAGAACACAAGGCAAAAATCTCTCAAGAGATTAATGACTTTGATCAGTCACCATTCGGGGTAGCACATTCGAAGCCTGGAATACTAGCTCAAATCCTTAGCCTACCACAACAAGGAAACATAGATCCTGAATATACCAGTGGTATTAAGGTCAGTAGAGTACAGGATTTAAAAGAAATTCAGAGCTTAGAACTCTGCATACCTTTAGGTGGTTTTTATCCTAATATCACATTGTCTATTAACCAAACGCCATATCAAAAAGGGCAAACGCCAATGTCCAAACAAAGGGGGAGAAAACCTAAAGTTTCAATGACCAAGGTGGAAATAGCTACAAGAATTCAGTCAACACTAGATGGAAAATTCTCAATTTCCAAAAGAGTGACAAGGAGATCGAAAGGATCTCCTTGTCAATAATGAAGATTGCATCATGGAATGTCAGAGGCATAAATGCCTCTGACAAAAGAGGAAGAATCAAGCAAGAGCTAGATTCTATGAGTGCATAAATTATATTATTGTAGGAAACAAAGCTATCTGAAGAAAATTATGATAAGACAGTTGGAAAATGGGAAAAATGGCAGTCCATCCATATGCAAGGTAATGGAGCTTTTGGGGGCTTGGATGTGTTATGGGACCCTAAAGTAGTGCCAGGGAAACTCATAGTTCAACATGATGAATATCAAATTTTGGGCATCAAGATTTTTGATTTATCATTTATTTTGATCAATGTCTATGGCCCCACGTCAACAAATGATAAGCATAAACTATGGCTGAATTTGACAAACAACATTCAAGCTCAAGAAAACAAAACATGTCATCATGGGGGGTGATTTTAACGCTATTCTAAAAGATTCTGAAAAAAATGGCAGCATATCTCCCCCCATTAAAACTATTCAAGACTTCTCACAATTTGTGGAGGATAACAACTTGTTGGATATTGAACCAGTTAATGGGACTTTCACATGGACAAATAGAAGAGCTCAATTCTCTCACATTGCTGAGAGATTGGATAGGTTCTTAATTTCCCAGGAGTGGAACTTAACATATTTTACATTCTAATCAGAAATCTTGGCTAGGCCAAGATTAGATCACTTCCCGATTTCCTTCACATCCAAGCTACTACTGTCAACTAGGGAATTAATCATCAACCAACTTTCAAATTTAAGAAAATGTGGCTAAGACACCTGCATTTCTTACCACTAATTCAGCAATGGTGGATAAGTGCTCCTAGGTGTGAAGGCTCCAAAATGCATCAGTTTGCAGCCAAACTGAAACATATCAAAAAACACATTAAAAAATGGAATGAATTAACATTCAAAAACATTTTCAAAGAGAAATAATGTGTGCAACAGAAATTGACAAAAATTATTGGCAAAACAATTAATCAAGGTATGGATAAAGATAACTTTGAGAAATAGAAACAACTCTAGCGAGAATGGGAAGAGTTATGCAAAAGAGAAGAAGTTTATTGGCGTCAAAAATCTTGAGAATTATGGCTGAAAGAGGGGGACAAGAACACTAAATACTTTCATGCATCAGCACAACAGAAAAGAGTAGCAAACCGTATTTTTTCCATTAACAAAGCAGACAATGTAATGGTAATTTTTGATGCACAAGGGATACAACAAGAAGGGGTCAGATTCTTTGAAAATTTACTTTCTCTTATAAACATTCCAATACCTGCAAAACAACAACTTCAAGACATACTCCAAGATATTCCATCAATTATTACGGAGGTTGATAATTCAGCACTAATGACACCCTTCACAATGTCAGAAATCAGAAAAGTAGTACTTTCTTTGCCACCAGACAAGTCTCCAGGGCTAGATGGATTCACAGCCTTATTCTATCAAATGTGCTAGGATTTGATTGAAGAATCAAGGAAAAGTAGAGCAATGTTAAAATACTTTAACACTACAAACATTGCCATCATCCCAAAGATCAAAGTAGCCATAACTTTCTCAGAATTCAAACTGATCTTGTTATGTAATACAATTTATAAATTATTACAAAGGCAATCTATTTGAGATTGCACCATCTGATCCCAAAATTAGTTTCCCAAGAGCAAGGTGGCTTCATTCTGGGAAGAGATACTATGGAGGGTACAATGGTAGCACATGAGGTCCTGCACTCAATCGACTCAAGAAAATCTTCAAAATTTGTCATCAAGCTAGATATGATGAAAGCATATGATAAAGTAAGGTGGAATTTCCTCTTCAAAGTTTTAAAAAAATTTGGCTTCACTGATTGCTGGTGCAAATGGATCAAATCTTGTATCTCAAGGGCATGGTTCTCAATGATTATCAATGGGGTCCCAACATGCTTCTTTTCTTCCACGCAAGGAATCTGTGAAGGTGATCCTTTATCCCCGATACTTTTCATTCTATTGGAAGAAGCCTTCAGCAGATACATTAATGTCAAACATGATCTTGGCTAGTGGGAAGGAGCAAAAATAGGGGAATCTAATTTAGCGGTCACCCATTCCTTATTTGTGGATGATACACTGCTATTTGGGGCATCTAATATCAAGGAAGCAAGAAATATCAAAAAAGTTTTGGACCTGTATACTGAAGTATTTGGGCAAAAAATTAGTGCCCAAAAGTCCAAAATATATTTCTTCAACACTAATCAGATTATCTCAACCAGAATAGAAAACTCTTTGGGGTTCACAACTGATTTCCTCTCATCCGTGTACCTTGGTATCCCCTTTTTTATGGGTGTAAACAAAAGCTCATATTGGATGCATATCATTGATAGAATCAAGTCTAGAATTGTGGCATGGAAAGCGAGATGGATTTCTCTAGCAGGGAAAATTCTTCTTATCAAAATAGTGTTGGCTGCTATTCCTAATTACTATCTTTCAGTTCTTAAGGCATCCTCCTTAGTGATCCAAACAATCCAAAAGCTACTTCGTCAATTCCTTTGGAAAGGAAATATTAATGGTGGGAATAAGATCCCTCTAGTTTCCTTACAAGACATGGCACAGGTAAAATCTTTGGGAGGGGCAGGTATTCACGACTTGACAAACCGCAATAAAGCTTTTGGGGGAAAATTAGTTTGGCAAATGTGTCTTAAACCAAAAAACAAGTGGTGCCAAATTATAGAGCATAAATATCTAGATAACCCTTGTCCCTCTAGAATACTCACTATTAGGGACCCTCCAAAGGGTTCAGTCATATGGGATTTCATGATGGCCTCAAGAGATATTGTTACTAAATACATTACCTGGGAGGTGAATTCTAGGAACAAAGTTAAATTTTGGAGAGACTCTTGGAATGGCTCACCCCCCTTATCTTAGCCAGGATCACAGGATGGTTTGGTGGAAGTTGCAGAGGCACATTGGGGAGTATATTTGCTTGATTACATCTCTGCAGTATGCCTTTTCTCCAACAAAGTAATATGGAAAGATCTGAATGAGTTACTGATTCCTCCACCGGATAGAGATAGACTAAAACTTATCTTCCAAGACAAATTGGTCTACCTGACAAAAGCAGAGGATAGAATATTGTGGGCTCCAGCTAAAAAAGGATTTTTCAACATTAAAGATGGCTATAAGATTATCCAACAGCAACAAGCCAACATAGTTCCTTGCCATGCATTTTCCTTCAGTTGGAACCAGGTGATACACCGAAAGGCTCGATGTTTTTCTTGGATAGGTCTAAGAAAGAGAGCTCTTACTAGTGATCGAGTAACTAAATTCAATATATCCCATCCATTCAAATGCTTACTTTGCGATCTTGAATTTGAGGACGTGGACCATCTCTTCCTAAAGTGCTCCTTTGCACAAAAATGTTGGATGTTCATTCTTGGAAAACTAAACTACCATACCCCACTCCCCAACACTTTATGGGACCTTTTTCAAGCTTGGATAGAACTGTATTCACAGTACCTTTTCTCTAGCCTATGTAAATGTATCCCAACATTAGTTGTTTGGGCTCTATGGTAGGAAATAAATAAGAGGATTTTCTGGCAAAAACCCTCCCCAATTGAATTAGTTCTGTCTAATTTAGAAAAATCCATATCCGAAGTAGTGAATGCAAGCCATAGTAGTGTTAAATGCAACCCAGTACTTACTAGCTGGGATAGCTACATCATTCGTGAATGGAAGGGTATTCTAGTGCCCATTGGTTGGGGGCATCATGGTCAGAATAGACAAGTATAATGTCGGGATTCCATATATTGGCTGCCTCCCAAGCCAAATGTTGTTAAAATCAACTTTGATGATGCAACGAGAGGCAATCCTGGACAGTCTGGGATAGGAGTGTGCATAAGAGACCATAATGGAGATGTATTGGCAATCAAGACATCGCTAATACCAGCAGAAACTAATAATATAGTAGAAGCTTATGCCCTCTTCTCAGCTCTTATAATGGCGAAAAGGAGGATATGATAACATACAGGTTGAAGTTGACTCTATGGTTATCATCAACGCATGTATTAAATGGGAAATCCATAATTGGCAACTAAGATATATCCTACATAAAATATGGACACTGCTAGATACATTCTCAGACCTTTCTAGTTCTCATACCTTACGAGAAGGACATGCTGTGGCTGACTACCTCTCCAACCTAGGATGTGATGGGCTCATGCTCAAAGATTCAAATCCATGGGACTTCATCACTCATAACATTGAATTGCAAAGGTTGGTTTCACATGATAAGTACTCAAACAAGGAGATAAGATGACCCTAATATGATGTCAAATTTGGGAGTGTATGGTACATGACAAAGACACCTTAAATAACCTTCGATGAGGAAGGATATATATGGCAATTATAGCAGGGTACAAAATTTTTAAAGATTATTATCAATTCACACTACGTGTGAGAACTTGCAAGGAGATATGGGTTATCATCGTGTCATATGGATTAATGAATACCAAACTGACGTCAAATTTGGGAGTGAAAGGAACAGGATAATTATGTCTTAAACAACCTCTGATGATGATCGACACATACGACTTCATCAATTGGGATCAGAGTATATAAAGATTAGTATCACTCCACACTATGTGTGATAATGTGCAAGGAGAAATGGGCTCACAAAGTGTCACATGGCTTAATGAAATTTAAAACTCTTTGCACAAACGAAAGGCAAATTGATAGTTCTTACACGCCTCCCATCTGTCCTTTGGCCACACGGTGTCCTCAAAATGCTTTTTGAAACTTCATTGAAAACTTTCGAGCATGAAATTAAATGACTCAAGGTACGAAGGAATAAATGTAGGGACTTAAACAAGATTGTGAATTATGGTGGTGATCATGTATGTGCAACACATCTTGTCTTCTTCTTCGTGCTTCGAGGGTATTTATTTACTAAGAGACAACAAAGTAGACCATCTCCAAGTGAACAAAACAGTATAGCATTTGACCCTAGCCTGTTTGATGGCATCAATTCCAGGAGAGCTCCCGAGATGTGATGAATGTGATCATCTCCATGAAGAAATGCTACCAAGGAATTACAAAAAATTTCTGCTTCCTGATGAAATAGAGGCTCATCTCCCAGCTCAGGTGGAAGATTTTCAACTTGATGAAATATTCATCTGTCGCACGCTGGTGATTTGCAGAGATATACGTTAGGTTATTGGAGAGTACATTCTCACCCCAAGCTCAAAACATGTTTTGTTTCCATCCCAAGTGAACTCAATATTCCTTTCAAATGCAATGGACATGCTTCAGTCCGTAGATATATTGCTACTAATCACCCACAAGGTAATCCATCCATGTTTTATCAGAGATAATTGGTTAATATTAGCAATTCATAAATACAACTTGTGGTCTGGATGTGCCCTAGTAGGGGGTTTATTTTCTTACCATCAATTTCTCACAAAGAATGAATGTATGTTAACATATGTCAACATCCAGAAGACATTAGAGTTGCAGAGATTTTAGTATGTGATGAACATTTTGCAAGTAGCGGCTAGGGTTTTGGGGAAGGAGCAAGAATCAACCATCAAACGCACTGTTTTAGCTATGCTCGACATCATAGGATCCCCTAATTTCTCATTGTGGGCTCTCAATCAGGTGCTGGTACAAACACCAATTGTAGGGGACTTTGTTCCTCCACCCAATGTTCCAGATCTCAATTTACCTTCTGATTTGGGGCCACATCCAAATGCGGGCTACGTTATGGAGGGGGTATTGCAAGGGCAGAATGCTGCTGATGCTCTGGATGGGTGGATCACTGAAATCAACTTAGCACCTCTAGCTAGATGGGGTAATGAATGGAAAAGCCAAGGGGTTCTACAGTTCACAGATTTTGATGCAATGGAAGAAATGTTGTGTTGACTGGGTAGTGTAGTAGGGCATGATTTTTGAAGTGTATTCGAATGGGATTTTGGTCATGTGTCACATTTTGAATTTTGTAAGCCTATCTCCCTTCCTATTTTGTAATAGTAATAAGTGATATCCTCTATTGTAATAGGTGATGATGTTGGGTTGTCTTTCTGAATTCTTTCCCAGTTGAACCTTCGAATCAGCTTTATATATATATCAATATATTTAGTGGCTAGCCCACTTTTGCCTAAAAAAAAAGACTTCATTATAAATTAGAATTTGAGAGGCTAGGGAGAATCAAATCACTGGATTTATTTTTGGCATGATTAAAGGGCAGAGATTTCCCTACCTAGGAATGTTTGGTAGTAAGAGTAAATATATCTATAGATGACAAGTTATCCTAAAAAATAAATTTAATGTAGCTTTGGAGCAAAAAACTAATGGGTTATCCAATAAAACAACTTTAGAATATCATGTATGTTTAGAGTAGAGTGTCACTGCAAAGAAGAGACTATGATCAAGCATATAGAAAGGCTTTTAAGAACATGCGAGGAGGCCATGATTGTCGGTACAGTGGCAAAGATGACTAGTGAGGCATTTTGGAATATGAGTCACATTCATGATGACACTTTGTATGAACACTTCTTCAACAATGTAATATAGGTCTTGGGGAGCTTAACTCGAGGATCATCTTACAAGAATGGACTAATAGTGGACCCAAATGGGTCATGGTCATGGTCATGTTTAATGCCATCCCTGTACAACCTGCACATGGATTGATATCAGGAATATTTGATGTGGAAGGTATCAATATGAAGAAAATTATGTATCACACTATTCAATTGTCAAGGAATGAGATAGAAAGCGTCGCTTTATTGGCCTTTGCTCGATTCAATTGGATGTATGATAATATGTTTCCTCTTTGTAAACTGATAGACTCCATGAATGTGCTAAGAGTCTAATTTATATGATGGTTGAATTGCAATTTTTTTTTTTTAATATTATAAGGGAATTACCTCCTTGATAACACTTATTTATAAAAAATCTACAATAATTTTTTTTTTAACAAGACAAAAATATAAATTAAATTAATTATAATATCTTTTTATTATTATTTGTAATCCCATAAAAAGAATAAATAGTTAACATAAAATTTTAACTTAGAAAATAATTAATATTTAAAAAAGGGAAGGGAAAATTTATAATAAAAATGATTCTTTCGATTTTAATAAATTTAGTTTAAAAAATTTTAAAAATAAAATAAATATTCTAATAAAAGAAGATAACATGAAAATATATTCTTATAAAAAATGATAGTAATAAAAGATGACATTTAGTTCAAAATATAATTATTTTATAATTGAAAATTTAATAAAATAAATAATTATAAATTAAATCAATTTTAATAAATTATAATTACTATTTATAATTTTATAAAAATGTTTAAATAATAAAAAATTGTAAACATAATGAAAAAGTAATTCTTTTATTTTATTTTTTTGCTTTTCAAAACTTTAAAATACAAGATAGAATATTTTAATAAAAGAAGATAATATTAAAAGATATTTTTATCATCTTTTGCACATAAATACGAAATGTCATTGTGTATATTTATGCTCTCTCATGTAGATTCTAGGGTTTTACAAACTCTGTTAAGTCTTGATCGTTGTCTGGTTTGAGCCAAGAGACAATTGTTCTGCTTGCAATGCTCGGTTGCAAGGATTCACAAGGAGTTTCTTGTATACAAAATGACTCATTCTTAGGCCAACAACCAAAAGAGTAGAGGGCATGACATTGGATCTGAATTCCCAGATAGATGCAGCTTTGGGAAGGCTTCCTATGACGGGTTTCATCCATCAATTCCAATTGGTTTTACAAAGACTACAATTGTTTCATCAAATTTTCATCACAAGGAAGAACTCCTTATGTGGAGGATGAAGAGGGTGGATTTTTTAGGGGTTTGAGAAGGGGGCATCTTAAAATCTTGGACACCTTGAGGGTGCCTCATACTCGTTACTAAAGATTAATAGGATCTGGACTAAAGCCTGTGATAGGAAATTGAAGACGAGACAATTTTCCAATAGGGATTAGGATTACAATACCATGAAGAGTGGGTTGTATGTGGATGCATTCAATAATGTAAACAACAATAAAGAAAAGAGCACCAAATGGTTTAAACCCCTATAAAAAATCTTACAATGAACTTGGAGAAAGAGATTGGGGAAGAGTTATCTGAAAAAATAAAAAATAAAATTAGGAGATGGGTTTGATAGGTAGATTCATGGGTTTTTGATAGTCTTGGAGAGTTACATAAATGGATTTTTGAGCAATGGATCCCCATTGTGGTATGTGACATTAAAATCTACCCTAGACCCCAAGGGTTCTTTGTTATGGGGCTTCGACTGCTAAAGAAAATAGTGTTTCAGCGGCTTGGAAAATGACACCTCTACTACTAAGCCAAATACAACTAAGTGAAATGGTGCTTTCAAATAAATTTTGTTTTATCTTCGCATATTTTACAAATTTATATTTTATTGAAGATTCTTGAATTGAGTTGGGTATGTTTTAAAACTCGTGGAAAGGCCTTAAGCACACCTTGGTGTTCAGTAAAATCTGTGAAAGTACTCTGGATTGTCTTGGGTGTAAATTGATGAGATGATCCTTTTAGCTTACATTGGTATCAATGTATACGAATTTTTAAGTAAATTGTGTCTATGGGTAAGCTATTTAGAAGTAAAATTTGCTAGTTTTTATTATTTTCTTGAGTTTTACAAGCATCTCCACATGGGTTTCCTTACCAGTTCATTAGGATTGGTTTAAGCTTTGCAATGATTTTATTTTTCAGCTAGTTGTATATGATACATAAATCTCTCCTACTAAGGTTAAACTAGGGTTCATACTTGTGTGCAATTCAAATTTTAAACTTTTGTCTTTGTTCTGAGCAGTGTCAGTGATTATAGTTTTGATATTTACTTTCAAGTTGTTCAAATTAAAGCTCACAGAAAGTACTGGGTCACTACTGAGAGTAGGGGAAGGCACTGGTTTGTTCAATTCACTGATCCAAAGAAGAGACTCACCTCTATTCAAGTGTTAGGTAGCTTTCTTTAACAAATTCAATGTATTTTTTTATCGTTCATCCTTCTTAGTAATGTAACATGCTTATCCTTTAGGCTTTACATGTGAAATTGATATTTTCAATTTTGTAGAGCATCCATGGATTAGCAGTCTATTAGAGGTGTGAAAGAATCCTTCCAAGTAAATTATTTGTTTATTTTCCTTTTTTTCCCTTAATCAAACTTTTTATGGGTCTACTTTAATTTGGTAAAATTCTGTTATAAAATGTATCAAGATTGTGAATCATGGAGTGCCAAAGACTCTGATGAAAATGAACGATGGATATTTCCAAAGAGTCCTTTGAAATTCCCCCAGAAGACAGAGCATGCCTCTATTCAGATGACCCAAGACAATTGGTTAGACTTTCTACAAACTTCAATGCCACCATTTGACAAATTCCTTAACATGATGGATTATCTAACACAAACATGTCATCCACTGGAGGAATACTTCTATGCATGGCCTCAAAAACCTATAGCTTATAGGTAATAACCAAAAACCCAAAATGAAACAAAATGTTTCTCGAGGATTTTCCAAGAAGAAGCAAAAATAAGTCTAGAGCTATTTTCCACACCAAGTCAAATTGTGATATTGCTATCAGGATTCAACTGTGTAGTTTTTTTAGTCAAAATAATTTACCCATGTTTCATGAGTAGTGGTTCACAAGAATCCATCTCTCATGAGAATGAATAGAACACTTAGCACTCATTGCATGTAGGTGATGCTCATAGAAGTGAAGCACCTATAAGTCTTTTATTTATTTTGTAATATAGAGAGATTGTAGGGGAATATGCTAAGAAAGTAAGAATCCTCAATTTGAGGCTCTTGGCTGCAATTTTTGAAACTATGGGTTATGATTAAGATTATTTGACCAGAATATTTAAGAAGCAAAGACATGTGATGAACACAAATTACTATCCTTCATGCCCAGATCCATATCTCACCCTTGGCATATCACCTCATTTATACCCAGGAGGCATCAATGTTCTCATCCAAGGACTTTTCAGTGACCTAAAAGTACACATAGATGGAAAATGCAACCTGCAAGTACACAAAGATGGAAAATGGGTTGCGGTAGAACCTATACCCAATGCATTTTTTTTCAAATCAGGAGATGAGATGCAAGTTTATAATAATACATATGATTTGATTTTAATGAATTGAAGTTTCTCTAATCCAAAATAATAGTATTAAAAAATTTGGTGTAAATGATTGAAAAATTAATGTTCTGAATTATATACTATTTAAAAGATTATTTTGGAATCAGTTGTGTGTTTTTGTATGGGTGTTTTATATCACACTCATAAATTCATAACTCTCTTCTCTACAATGATGAAATGCTAAAAATTATCTGAAACATCAAAACAACAAGATAGAAAGCTGATCTCAAAAATAATCTTATAAATACTATATGAATTGTGAAAAATGCATGCCAACAACCTAGGGTGAATGATATGATTTAGAAAATCTGAACTCATATGTATATGAATGATAAAAGAAGATAAATCTGGACTCTTTATATATGAAACTGATTTTATTCATTATTATTCTAAATCTATGCAAAATATGCTTTATTATCCTCTCAGATGATGATCATGAGCATGATATGTATTTTAAAAAAATTCAGAATTCACCATTGTTCAATTTTTTTTTCTTGATGGACTGATTTTTGAAATGATTTACTGTGATACTTTGGATTTTTTAGGTATTAAGAAATGGGAGACTCCAGAGTATCAAGCATCGGGCTATAAAAAATAGTATCATTTCTCATATATCCATTCCTACCTTTTATGGTCCTATGTTAGATGCATTCATTTCTCCCACAGAATCCATGGTGGATAAGGAGCACCTATCTTTGTACAGAAGACACATGTTTGAAGAATACATGGAGGTGTTCTAGAGCTAGGGATCAAAGAGCAAGAGAATTTTGGATGGCTTCATGATAGAAACCGGTCAATGATGTTGTTGGGTGATGAATTAGCTATCTTAATAAGGAAAAGGATTAGGAACATATATTTGCAATATCCTTCTAGCTAGACTACCTAAGTTGTTTAGGTCCTTATGTTTTGGGTCTATGAGTTATATCACAAGGGAAAGGCCAAAAGCCTATACTTTCTAGTATCCATTTTTGTTATTAACGATTCTATTTGCATATGGTAATGTTCTAGTGGATTCCTTACCATAGTGATATTGGAAACCTTCCATTTATACATAGTAGATAGAGTGGTAATGATAGGGATATATAATCTAGTAGTGCTTCATAGTCCAAATCGTGGTGGTAGAATTTGTAGTAGTTTTTCAACAATCATATTTATCTATAAGTAGCCCTAAAGAATTTATATTGGTTGATATTGTATAATATCATTAGCCACTTATGAGGGTAAGTTGTCATTAGTAGGTACTGCCAGTTTTTTTTTTTTAAATAGGAATGTGTTGTTTCATACATTTTGGCATGTTAGATATGAGGTAAAGTTTATGTGAGTCTTTATAGCCTTCCAAAATAATCTCTTAGGAAATTGGTAGATTTTTATTTTTTATTTTTTTCTTTAATATTTTTAATCATTAAGAGTTTTTGGATTTAATTATGTTGTAAATTTTTGCATCAACATTTCAAATCACACTTCGTGATCCATCATCAAGGTGATAAGAAAGCACAAGGAAAAATGAATAAAATTGCAGACCTGAGAAAGTTAAAAGAGAGGAAGAGGTGAAAGGATAGAGGCTCAAAAGCACGTGACAAATTGATGTGATGGAAAATAATAAATAAAGAGGAGAAAATACAAATGAGAGACCTAAGAGAAACCAAAAGAAAAGACGCCCAAAGTCTCTCTCTCTCTCTCTCTCTCTCTCTCTCTCTCTCTATATATATA
>MU224293.1:1008724-1020576 GCA_018584345.1 Thuja plicata | reverse complement strand
TTGAATCCATAAATAGCTTATTCTCGAATAAGAAATGAATTCCAACTTTTTTTTAGAATTAACTAATGCAAGCATTGGCCCCAAAATGGGGATTAGTTTTCTAATTTGAGAATTCAAAAAATGCCCCAAACAGAGAATTAAATTATTCTAGCATTAACTAATGCTTATTCCAGGTTAATGCTTGGCACCAAACGGGCCCTTAATGTTTTCTTCTGTAATAAGCAATCCATCGAAGCTCTTCATGTCCAAGAGCAGATCATTGATGTCCTTGGTATCAAACTACAACAACTCCCACTTGCGCTGCTAGTGCTCCTCTATTAATTTACTTACCACCTGGTCGAAGGACTTGTGCACCTTTTTCATTCTCCGCTTCACTCCTTGCAAGTCCATCCAGTCTAAGTACAGAATGAAGTCCCTGATATTGACAGCACCTATTGTAGCTGTCGTCTCTATAGCCATCTTCTTTATCTCTTCACCATGCCCTCCCTTATTGGTACCTGAAAGGGTTCACCACATTACTGCCTGCCCAAACGATGAAAAAAAGTTGGTGAGATTAACAGTCTTCCTACCCTGCTCAGACATCTCCCACACCGAGCGAACAAGGAAAAACATTTCTTGCTCTCATATGCATCTGAAGGAATCGATCCTCTTGCTAGTCAGCAATTCTACCATGCACACCTTTCTCATGTGTCTACAATAAGCCCCGTATGGCGCAAATATCAGATCCATATTGTTATACCCAATGTATTTTACCATAGATGAAGCAGGTCGGCTTGCAAATACTAAATGATGGTTTTTCAAGAGCTCCTTTGCCATGGCAGAAGAAGAGACCACAACAGTGGGAACATAACCCAATTTCAACATCATGATGGGCCTGTATTTTTTACCAAGCTCGTGAAGATCCTGATGAGGAAACCTTTTCAGCTGGTGCAGATTCCCTATAATGGGCCATGAAAATGGTCCAGGGGGATCTCAATCTTGTTGTCTTTTGGCTTTGCACACTATATTTATACAAAACCCACAAGAGAACAACGAGTGCACATACCGTTGCTGGAGCATACTTTACTAAATTTCTTGCCTGGGAAGATGCAGGAAACTCAGAAAAAAAAGCCATCATGAACAAAGATGCAGGAAATGTTCTCTCTATGACAAATTTATGGTGGTTAGATACTGCCATGTTTCGTTGGATATTAGATACCACACTGTCATAATTCATTGGAGATTAGATACCACACTGTCATGTTTCTACATTGGAGAATAGATACCATACTGTTATGTTTCGTTGGAGATTAGATACCACACTCTTAGTAAAACTCGCCATCACATGATTAATGGCTTAGTTTTAATATAATTTATTTACAATATGATTTGCTGTTAAGTTTCCACGGTATTAAACATTTATAGTTATTAGTTTAACAAGTAAACTATTGCAATCATTTAGTTTTGAAATGCAATTAATCTAACTAATCAGATTTCAAGATTTTTTAAGTCTATTTCTATTTTGTAAAGTTTGATAATTTCAACATATTTAAAAAATCTAAATAATACTATTTATTTATAATTCTATTGGCTGTGAACAAAAAAGGCAATGAGAAAATTACATTTTAAAAGCTTAATTAAAAGAAAATTAAAAAAAGCACATGTAGTCATTTATTGGCAGCATTAAAAAGCATGTCATGTCATGTCATTTGTACTAAATGTACATTATAAATGTATTACACATTATTGGAGCTATCAATATTTGCCTTTTGATTTTGTCTTATTGAAATTAAACTATATAATATAATGATATACTTTATATTCAACTATTTTTAGCATTTAAGATTTTAAAATTCTTAAATATCTTTTTAAAATTCTTAAATATCTTCTTTCTTTATATTTGTTATAATTATTATAATAAATGTTTATTATAATTTATAAAATAATTTATTTTGATCATTTTTCTTTTCTCCTATTTACTATTTTGCTATGTTATATTATTAAAATAATAAATATAAGATATTAATAGTTAAATATATATTTATATTTTTAATAATAATTTATTTCTTTTGTCCTATTTAGTATTTTGTTTTTGATTAAGGGTAAAGCAGTTTTTGAAGGGAACAGTAACCCTTTACAAAATACTAAAGATAGACATATAGCAACAAAAGCAGAGACGAACAGACAAAATCTAAAAAAATAGCTGGGGGGAAAGAGGATAATGCATATTGAACCCCGCTAGCAAGAGCACTCTAGCAAAAGATGACATTAGAAAACTAGCCCCAGCAACCAAGATCAGGCCTGCTTCAAGATCTCAGCAGACTCATCCATCAGAAATTTATATTTGTCAATGACATCTTTGAGATCTTTTATATCTTTAGAGCTCCCCTATTTCACGTTTTTGGCACTTGCCCTTGTACAAGTTCGTGGACCAGCAACGGTGGGATCAACAGTATTATCCAGATCAACCACAATAGTATTGGAGTTCCCAACCAGCACAGAAAGAAGAGCCTTGAGATTACTGTCAGTCACTTTCATTCCCTCATAATTATTTTTCATCATTCTTCTGAGGGTTTCTTCAATTCTCTGGATGCGGCTTTCAGTGGTACGCTGGTGGAAGTTAACCATGGTATTGATCCTCAGCTCAAGTTTCTCTAGTAGTCTTTTTTCCAAATTCTCCTCCTGATCTTCCTTGGTTGCATTTTCTTTTAGAGGTTTAGCAAGCAGGACGACCAACTTATTAACCCTGTCCTGGAGGTCATCATACTTTCCATTGATATCTCTTATTTCTTCCAGAAGCTAGGTGTTCAACTGTAGATCCATATCAGCCCTTTCCCTAACAACTTGAATAAACCTGCAGGGATCTTGGGTTTTGTCGGTCTTATTTCCATGACTATCCCCAGTTTTACCTTTACCTTTTGTATTGTCCTCAGACCCCATAGCCTTGTCATCTTTCGAAGTCCTTCACACAAAAGACACAGACTCCGCATAGTTCACCAGGACAGAGGTAGTATCATAAATACCCTTTTCTTTAGTCTTTGAGCTAGGTTGCCTAAGATTCTTAGCAGGGGAATTAGGTCTTTCCACCTCCACATCTGTAGGGTCATCCCTAGAGTTATTTTTATCCTGGTCCTCCATTTCCATTCCTTCAGAGCTGCCTTTACTGTCTTTTTCACTCTCCTTAGACGATCCAGATAAGTCCTGCTCAAGGGCCTCTGTGTCTTCCTTCATTTCCATTCCAGTTTCCTCAGAGAGGAATTTAGAGGCTTCCCCTATTTATTTTTTCACCTCCTTTTCCTTAGCCTCTATTTTGCTGTCCGTGCACATGCCTTCCTCCTCCATGAGGATCTTGATATGCTCTTCACCACCAGTATTGACTCTTCCCTTCTTCTTACTCCTAGGTGTGTTGCTCTCAGAAGGCAAAGATCTTTTACCTTTCTTGCGTCTATTAGAATCTTCTTCCTTAGGGTTGTCCTGCATCTTAAACTTGGCATGCTCATATATTAACAGGATAAGTCCGTCGTGGAGGATAGGCGAAGCAGCATTCTTTATGTTCTCCAAAATACTATTTTCCAGAGACTTAAGAAGAAAAAAAGGAAAAGAGATTCTCCTATTGTAGCGGAAATGATCTATCAACATGAAATAAAAATTGTAAACCCTAGTATACCGACCCTCTAGGGTAAAATACTGCATCATAACTTTGGCAACCTTAGCCCAAAAGAGTTTCACATGGTCCCGTAGGAAGAAATCACCTGACTGTTTTACCAAAAAATTTCTTTCCACCTTAGACTTAGGGTACATTTTATTAGCATTTTTTTCCATGACAACCCCTCTATAGTATTTCAGACTAGACAACTTAAGACCCGTAATATCTGAGATAAGTTTTTCGGTTACCCTAAAAGTCTTACCACACAGAGTTACCTAGCCATTGTCCCAACTGTTCACAAATTACTTGGAGATGTCCTTATCATTTCCATGGAGTCTCTCCATATACTCTGTTACCCCACCTTGCCTAAGTATCTTCCAGACTTCTTTTTCTTTCCTCCATTTGCATACCGACGGTTCTTCCCTTTTCAGCTTTCCTCCCATACTGCTAGAGAACCAGAGATCATAATACAATAGAGCGAAAGAAAAATGTGGTTTTTGTGAATGAATGATAGTGAAATGCCATCCATTAATAGAAATGATATCACTTCTCCCATAAGTTTTATAATTAATGCACTTGCTGTCATGCATGTGAAGCTCAAAATTGAGGCAACTCTGATTACTACCCTTTCTTGTCATCATTATTGGGAATATTTCCAGTTTTGTGCCAGATTTGATCATACTTCACCAGATTAGCGATATCAATATTTAATCCTTGATAGCCATTCCAGACTCTGATGTCATCACTAAAAGCACCCACATTAGCTAGGCTGTCACCCACGCAATTGGACTCTCTGTAGGCATGACTGGCATAGGTGACTTCGAATCCATCAATCAGAGTTTTAATTTCATCAAAGATATGACTAGTATTCCATGAGGGAGAATTAATACCATTAATACAATTTATTGTATTCAATGAATCTCCTTCTAGCCACAATTTAGAGCAGTTCTGCATTTTAGCAAGTTTACAAGCATTAAGGGCCACCATAACTTCGGCCATATGACTTGTTTGATATCCTATAGGATGAGCCGAGGCCGCAATACACTTTCCTTTAGAATTTCTAGCTATGCTCCCACATCCTGCTCTGCCAGGGTTTCCTTTAGCCGCACCATCAAAATTCACTTTGAGCCATCCAGGAGGAGGAGAGCTCCATACCGCAGACTCCCGGGGAGAAACAGGGGCTTTATATTTTGAGTTGAAATCCCAAGTCTGAAGGATCTCCTTATCATCAATCCCTTCCAAGAGTTTAGGTTTTAGCTCGATTGCAAATTTAGTGTTTTCAATAACACTATTGATAATTTTAGATCCAATCAAGATAGGAGTAGAATTTTTGTCTCGAAATATCTTGTTATCCCTTTCTTTACAAATTCTTCATATTACATGAGGCCCTGTATAATCCCAAACAAGTTTTCCCCATTGGTGTTCGAAAGGTGATCTCCATTGTTCCAGAAAATCTTGAATAGTATTGGGGAACACCCAGCTAACTTTCCAGTGCTGTAACACCACCCTCCAAATATCCTTTGTGAACTGAAAATGAAGTAGAAGATGAGTAGAGGTCTCAGCTTCTTTCTTGTAGAGATAGCATCTATTAGGGATAAACCATCCTCTTTTCTTCAGATTTTTAGTAGTTAGGATTTTGTCCTGAGTAAACAGCCAATAAAAGAAGTTAATTTTAGGGATTAGAGAAGTAAACCAAACCTTATCTCCTTTAGATTCCTCTTCCATTGGGTTGATCATCGAGTAGGTAGAGCCCACAGAAAAGCTACCATTAGGATTAGGGGCCCAGATTAGCTCATCTTCTTTATTAGTTTTAATGACCCAGGGAGAAAGATCCAGGCTAATATTTTTCAGGATGGGGTCAATATCATTCAAGTTTAACCATTTATTTTCCCTCCAGTAGTCCACCACTTTACTACCAAATCTGATTTTACACATGACCATAATGTTATCCATGCTAGGGTAATGGATCAGAGGTTTATCTCTAAACCAAGGATCATCCCAAAAATGAATTTTCTGCCCATTGCCAACTTTCCATTGGGACCCTTTAACAGCTAGGGGTCTAGCCTTCAAAATTCTATTCCAGATCACCGAGCCCTAAAGAGCAGTGGGAGAAGAGAGGAAAGAATCAATAGAGGGTGAGTCAAAAAAGATACTTGGAATTAAGAATTTTATTCCAATGTTTCTCTCCTTCAAACGTTCTCTAGCATTGCTTAGCTAGGAGAGCCAAATTGATGTCCTTAATACTTCTGATACCCAGACCACCAAGTCTGACCGGCTTACAAACTTTTTCCCAAGCCACAAGGTGAATTCTGTCTTTAACTTCAGTTCTAGACCATAAAAATCTTTTCTGGATTTTCTCAATAGTATCTGCATATTTAGAGGGAATTTTGAAAAGACTCAAGGCATAAACAGGGAGGTTTTGGAGGGAGCTCTTAAGCAGCAAGACTTTTCTAGCATTGCTGAGGAGGGATCCTTTCCAACCAGCAAGTTTTTTATAGAACTTGTCCACAATCGCCATCCAGAAGGAATCAGGAGGTTTATTCCCCAAAGGCAGACCCAGATAGCTTGAGGGGAGAACAACTATAGAATATCCCAGGATGGTTGTCATTCTCCTCTGCCTATCCAAGGGAGTGTTGAAGAAGAAGAGGGAGCTTTTATCCCAGTTGATTAACTAACCAGTAGCTGAGGACTAAGAATCAAGAGTTTTCTTGATAGCTATAGCTTCTTTAATAGAGGAAGATCCCATAAGGACAGTGTCATCCATGAACTATTTGTGAGAGCTTGGAGGGTAGGAGGATGATGGGAGAAGGCCAAGAATCTTCCCTTCCAAAACCCCTTTAGAGAACATTCTCCCAAGGCTTTCAGCCATGATATCAAAAAGAATGGGGGAAATAGGGTCTCCTTGGCAGAGGCCTCTTGACAAAAAGAAGAGATTAGAGGTAGATCCATTCACTAGCACATAAATAGAAGGGGAACCAATGAGTTGCTGAATCAGACCAATCACTTTCATAGAGAACCCAAAGGCAGATAGAACTTTGCAAAGGAATTTCCAGTCCACTCTGTCGTAAGCCTTAGACAGATCCACCTTCATGAGGAAACCATTCCTTTTTGAAACCTCCAGCGAGTGAATGTTCTCATGAACTAAGATAATTGAATCCAGGATTTTCCTACCTAGAACAAAGCCATTTTACTGAGGGGATATTAAAACTGGGAGAATTTTTAGAATACAGGTCATGAGGACTTTAGATATAATCTTATAGAAAGTGTTACATAAGCTGATAGGTCTAAAGCTATCAGCATTATCCGCTCCTAGCCTCTTAGGGATGAGGACAAAAAAGGTGGAATTAACTTCTCTCAGCAGAGAGCCAGAACCAAAGAACTCTTTGACCGCATCCGAGATGTCTTTCTCCATAATATGCCAAAAGGACTGGAAGAAGAATGGAGGGAATCCATCCGGGCCTGGAGATTTTTCTCCTTCAAAAGAGAAAGAAGCCGCTCTTATTTCCAGAGTAGATAGAATTTTTGCCAACATCTTATTATCCTCTCTTGATAGAATACAAGGGATCAAATCCAGTAGCTGATGTTGATTTTCCTCAGAGAGGTCGCAGTCGGCTTTGAGAAGGGAGGAAAAATAACCAGTCAGTTCTTTGTTAATATCCTCTTCCTTGCTCAATTTAACCTGATTTCCATTGATGTGTTCTATTCTTTTAGCAGCCTTGTGCTTCTGGGCAGTAAGGTGGAAGAACCTAGTATTTTTATCACCCACATGGAGCCAAAGTGCTCTAGAGCATTGTCTCCAAAAAACCTCCTCCATAGAGATAATATTGTGATAATCTACTAGAATTTTATTTTCCTTGATTTTTTTATCCTCAGTCAGGCCCTCTAGATCAATAATTCTTTGAATTTATTCGAGATCAGCTTGGATTTGATTTTTATTTTTAAAAATATCTCCAAACTCTTCTTTATTCCAGACCTTGACTCTGCTTTTGATGTTTTCAAGTTTTTGAACCACTTTGTACATCGTTGTTCCCTCCACTTGGATATTCCACCATTCTTCAATATGCTTAGCAATGTTTGGGTGCTACATCCACATTTTTTTTAATCTAAACGGATAGTTCCTCTTCCCCGAAATAGGATTCGCTTGAATAGATATAGGAGAGTGGTCAAAACCAACTCTAGGAAAAGAAGACAAAGAACAGTCATAGAGAAGAATCCATTCCAAAGTCAGAAGGGATCTATTTATCCGAACTTGAATCAAATTATCCCCAACTCTTCTGTTAGACCAAGTAAAGCTTCTACCTCTAAGTTCAAGGTCCAAAAGGGCTTGGTTATTGATGAAATCCATAAGAGCTACTCTACTATCAATCTGAGAAGAGATACCACCCATTTTTTCAGAGTCTATCAGAGGAGTATTAAAGTCTCTAGCCACCATCCAATAATCATTCTTAAAGTTACTTCTTTCCACTTCCAATTTGTGCTAGAATCTATCCCTTCCAGTTTTTGAGTTGGGAGCATAAATGTTAGAGAGGACCCAAGTGAAACCATATCGAATATGATTGAATCTTATAGATGAGATATTGCCTTCCGATTTGATAAGATCCCCAGAAATAGTGTTAAGGTTCCAAAAGGCATCAATACCACCTGAAGCTCCCACTGAGCTACACCCAGTGACACCACAATTTTTAAACAGTTTTATCTTTTCAACTTTATCTCTTGTCATTTTAGTTTCTTGTATAAGAATAATATCTGGTTTTTGATCTCTGACTAAGTTTCTCAGAACATCATTCCTGTGGGGGCTATTTAATCCCCTGATATTCCATGAAATAATCTTCATTTACAAATTTTGGGTGCAATCCTGGATGGTCCTTTGTTGCTCATCCACTATACTTTGTCTACTCTCCTGATCTCTAGTGAAGCTACTTTTAGGTCGGCCTCTAAGAGGTTTTGGAGTTCCCACATCCACTTTCTTAGCTCTAGTTAACACACCTCCTTGGGGCACCCCTGAAATACTGCTAGTTTTTTTCTTCTTACTAGTAGATACCTCACTCCAAGGATCCCCTCCATCTTCTAACAAGGGTTAGATTCTTCAATCGAGTCTGCCCAGCTAGGGTTTTTCTTAGGAGTTTGAGGGCTAGGGATATTTTCGGTCGATTTAGCACTTAGATCAATAATAACATCTAAAGAGGAACAAGAATTCTCAATACAAAGGGTTTCCATACCTTTTTGATCTCCAGAAATTTCTCCTTCTTCAAAGAAGTCCTCTGGCTCAGTTGACTTTGACGGAGGAGGGACCTCACAACTTGTTTGGTTATCATCTCCCCGTGAGGCATTCAAGAGACTAGCAGCAGCATCTTTCTCTGTATATATCACTAGTTCTATCGATGCAGGAGCTGGAGCATTTGGAAATGGTTTTTCCTTCCAGACCTTTCTTAGTTCCTTCAGAGGAGGGTTTTTAGCTTTCTGAGTTTTGAGAGGGCACTCTTTCGCTCTATGACCTGATTTATTGCAGGAAAAGCATACAAAGGGGAGGGATTCAAACTCTACCTCTTGCGACCAAGATCCAAGCTTAGATTTAATCACTATATTGCTCGGGAGGTCTGCCATCTGGAAGATGTTGACACAGATCCTAGCATACACCCTTCTCATTTTAGCCACCATCATAGGATCAATCGATAGGAGATCTCCAAATGAACTAGCCAATCCTCCCAATACATCTTCATGCCAGTATTCAAGAGGGAGCCCTGGGAATCTGACCCAGACCGGAGATGAGATAAAGAATGCTGAATCATTTAGAACCAGATTAGGGGACCACTTACACAGGGCAAGGGAAAATCGGCCTAGCATCTAAGGGCCCCCATAGAGAATATGAGAAAGATCTTCCATATTGGAGAACTCGAATGAAAAGAATCCTTTCACCATTGCAGCGATATCGACTTGCCCTTTCAGAAACCATTTCCTCTTAGCAAACAATCTGACAGCTTCAATATTAGGTCTTCCTCCCGTAAACTTGCCTATCAAGGTCATTTCCATTGCCAAAATGGAATGATCAATCAGAGGATCTGGGATAACAATAGAGAATTCTCCTTTAGCCGGATTGGATATCACATTAACCATAGGAAAGGTAGATTTCCCTATTGGTTTAATACCGAAGAGGCTTTCCCACTTTCCCTTGGGAACTGACACTCCAGCTTTACAAGATTCTTGAGCCTGTCGAGGACCGTCAGAGGGGCCCTCATTCGAACTATTGTCGGAGGTAGAAATTCTAGTTGACTTCAAACCATTTTGGTCAACATCAACCATGATTTCATTATGCTGGGGAGGGAGCCCACCCACCGGGTCAAGTATAGAATCTAGAGCAGGTACTGTACCTACAAGAGCTGCACCACCATGGCTAGGATTTGAAAGCAGGTTCCCGCTCGAGTTTGCAGGTTTCCTGCTTGAGGTTTTCGCCATATTTCTCATCATTAAATAATACCATTTTTTCTAAAGTATACATATGAAAATTTGAAGTTACAAAATCATCAAATTTATTTTTCTTTTCACCTCATTCAATATATCAAACAAATATGTTGGTTGCAAAATTAAAATAATTATTATATTATAATTAAAAAATATATTATTAACCATAAGTGTACATTATACAAATTTATACAAGACAAACATTATATTTTTCTCGTTTAAATTGTTAAGCATTAAAGTTACTTTTTATATAGGAATCAAAAATCATATTTTCATTTATAATATCGAATGTACAACTTCAAAATTGAGAACAAAACTGTCCTATCATATTATATAATCTATTATAATGTTTTAGCTAAATACATTTATTACTTTTTAAAAAAAAATTCATTTACATTTATTCTATTTTTATAATAATTTAAATTTTATAATAGATTCCCAATATTCATGTTATGTTGTTTGTCTTAGACTTATGAGAAAATGATTTGATTAATATTCTTATTTAAAATTTTATTTTTTGTTTTCCTTTTCATTTTAGTCTTTCAATTCTTGCATCTTGTCAAGATTTCCATCCTTCCAAATTTTTTCATACTCAAAATCAAACTCTATAATTCTAGAGTAAGTATTCAAACTCTAGACTTGGGGATTTACATAAAACAGAAAAGTAAGTGTGCATCTTTTGACTTCTAAATTTCTACAAAATTGATTTGGTTCTTTTGGATTCCTTTTTGGAGTAAGGTAGCTTGGAAAATTTAAAACCTCCCTTCACACACACATGATCCTTCTTCAATTCACATTATTTATGATTTCCCCATAACTTCTTTCATAAGGTACAATTAATTACGAAGATAATGAACTTTTGTTCGACATACTATTCAAATATTCAATTTACATTGTTTTCTTTTGGTGCCAAAATATGTCTTCTTATTTCTACATGATTAGTGTCACACAATTTGTCCACACTACCTTAAACATATTCTCATTTCACCATATCTTACCCCTAAAAACATTACACAATAGGCAGGAAATTTGACGCTTGCGTCTCTTGTTTAATTCCAAAACTAATCATTTAGCTTGATTCTTTTGTTGGGATTTGGATAGGTGACGCCAATCATAAAGTTGATAAAAAAAAATAAAAAATAAAGTTAGGCATTATGTGTGAATAATTTTCTTAAAATAACATTAAAAAATGTTTGTCTTTTGCAAAGAGAGAAATAAGATATTAACTAGCACTTGTACTTTTGAGGGGTGCAATGGTTACACTGATAGGAAAATATATATCAAATTTGATATTGTGATATATTTATGGATATCTATCCCTCTCTATTTCTATATGCTTATGTCTCTCTCTAATTCACAAACTCTCCCTATCTACCTCCATATCTGTATCTTTATATCTTTCTTACTCCCACACATAAACACTCCTTCCTCCCTCCCTATCTCTATCTTGTCTTACCCCTCTCTTTACCTTTCACCTCTCTCTATCTATATCCTATTTTCTCTATTTCTCTTTGATCTGCTCTATCTATCCTTCTATCTATCTATGTATCTATATATCTATCCTTCTATTTATTTATCTATTATCTATCTATCACCACATATATCTTTATAATTCTATCTCTTCATCTCCCCTATCTCCTCTTCCTATTTCTCTCCATCCCACTCCCTTCCTCTTTTTCTCTCCCTTCATAACTATCCCCAACTTTGATACTCTCTCTCTCTCTCTCTCTCTCTCTCTCTCTCTCTCTCTCTCTCTCTCTCTCTTTTT